>VZTO01015190.1:0-49958 GCA_013400615.1 Syrrhaptes paradoxus
TTCTATGATTCTATGATTCCAGAAACCAAAATCAATCTTCAGGCTGTGGCAGAGCAGAAAGGAGTGTTCTGTTTGCGTGCAGCCTGGCTTTCCAGCCCTATCAAATGGTCTATAGACAGAGTCCTCTCACTGCCTTTGTTTTGCATCTGGGTAATTAAGCCTGTTGCCCTGCATAATGATGCAGGAGTAAGTATGTAAACTATCCAACACCTCTTTAGCAAGAGAACAGGCTGTGTTTGCCTATCTCTGCTGTGTTTGCTCTAAGGGCAAGGCAACAGAATTTCAGCAGTAGCCACAAACTATTTCCATCTCATCCTGGCAACAACTGTGAGGCGTTTTTCTCATCAAAGTTCAGGGTTCAATCCTTTAAAGTATTTTTAGGGAGGAAGATGAGAGACAGTGCAACACCCACATCTGCAACTCTGTAATTCAACTGCTATATGAATATGTGAGTTTAGGAGTTGAACCCAGCATCAAGGAGACTTGACTCCTACGAAAACCTCTAGCGCAGGGTACTGACATTTTGTGATAACAGACACTAAGATCCCAAAGGAAAAAGCAAAGTGAAGATGTGCCAACCAACCTGTTCATTCAAAACTACTTTTGAAGAGAAGACTGACTGCCACTAAATCCCACTCTATATCAAAAAGAAAATAATTGCCTGGATTAGACACTTACACATATTAAAGATGAATATTAGTCTCTGGTTTAATGCATCCTCCCTGTCACTATTGTTCTGTGCTATTGAAATTACTTTGGTCCTCTATCTTTTATATGTGTATATATTACAAATGAATAGCTCTGCTAACAGCACATTTCCTTCAGTAGTGCTCAAAATATTTGATTAAATTAGACTGCTTTCAATATTCTAATTTTGTATGTAAGGAAACAGAGGCAGAAGGAAGGGATTACATTGAGACCTCTCAGCAAATCAGCAGCAAACTTGAGGGCTCTGGATCACTCAGCTCTACCCCAGCACTAACCCTGAGGCCAAACCAGCACTGCCTCAGCCCCGGGGCTGGATGGGGACACCTTTGCCTGCCCACCTGCCCTGGGGCATCCGCAGGCAGGGGCTACCCCATGTGTCACAGTGCTCCCAGGCTCCCACCAACCTCATCTAACAGCAACAGCCCATAGCCGAAAAAAGCCAAATATTAGCCTTTGGAAGCAATATCTTTTAAAGGGTAGAGAGAACAGATGTCTGTGTGTTACAGTTCTAATATAAATATCAAGCCTATTGCTTCTGTTGCCAGACGTTCGTATTGTGACTTCAGTTTTCCCACAAAGGGAGTGCCTAAGCAAAGCACAGATGGGGAAATATTAGTTAAACCATAAAAAAAAATTATTGTTTTTTTTTCTGCAAAAAGCAACAGCATTTCTATAAAACACAAATGTAGTTCCAAGCTAACTGGTTAATATTTTCTTAAATTCAAATGAAGTGCTGGATCAAATTTGTAATTAGGATTTTAAAAGGTGCAAAGTCAAGGCAGCAATCCTTCTGGCTTCTGCAAGGATAATTACTCTTAAATTTATATATATACTTTTACATTCATTAAATACAAAGTAATTCCTAGAATAAGGGCTGAACCTCTTCCTGCTTTTCTAGAAGTATTTAGCACATTGGAGAATTATGAAACCTAAAAATATAACTAAGAATTTATTTTTTTTACCCCACTCCCAGAGTGGACAACTATTTTCAAAAAGCTCTCAACAGCAAAAGCAGTATTTTTCCAGGTACTTTTTTAATTTTTTTTTTTTTTTAATATGAGAGTAAGTTCCCTGGAATGGTCAGTCTTCAAGGTGATCTATGCACTGTTAGAAGTCTTTTCAAAATATATAAGGTGACATATAGAAAATTTAAAGTTGCATCTTGCAGTGCTAATGAGAATAAAAATCTTCTCTAGTCTGAAGGAAAAAATCAGGTGGTCATACGTGAAGATGAAACCACAGGGAATACAAAGTGATAAATGCTAAAGTAAAAAAATGTAAAAACATGGGGCAAGCAGTAGCACAGTGGTAAAGAAGTAGCTTTAATGAGTTTAACAAAAAAGACTATTTCCTACATGCTACCAACTCATTTGCAGCCCCCAGGCCTTCAAGTTTTGCTGTTCTTACAGATAAAATGTATGTTTTACAGTTACCCTATGGCCTTTACCTCACAGGGCAAGAAATTCCCAACAACACAAAGGAAATTTATAGCTGCAAAACTGCAGCCTCAAAGAAGTGGAATCAGCAAGGCCAGCAACCAAATAAAAAGTTAGGAGTGCAAGTAGGAAGAAAAAAAAAACAGGGCCTAAAAACCCAAAAATTTAGCCTCAGCAGATGCACCAGAACATGTAAGAAGTTTGTCAAGATCTGTCAGCAAGAGGCAATGAGTGTAAACTGGAATACAGGATATTACCCTTTAACAGAAGAAATAAAATTGATTTACTGTGAGGGTGGTCAAACACTGGAGCATGTTGCCCAGAGAAGTTGTGGCCTCTCCACCCTTGGAGTCACGGTCCTGGACAACCTGCTCTAGCTGACCCTCCTTGAGCAGGGGAGTGGACTAAATGGTCTCCAGAAGACCCTTCCAACCTCAACCTTTCTCTGCTTGATTTTGTGCAATGAGCAAATTCATATCCGTGTGGCAGCACTGCTGCAGACTGCCTGCCTTAGTCCAGTGAGTCTGGTCCAGAGAATGGACATCTACAGCTTCCAAAGCTCATTTGAACTGTAGCAACTCCCTCCTCATCCCTTGAAAAGGCAGCAAAAGAAAGTAAATTTCTCTCAGATTGTTTATTAAGGTCCTAGACTGACAGCCAAAACCCTCAATTTCTTCTCAGGGAGTGAATCAAACAGATTTGTAACACTACCCCTTCCCGTGTCTGGGGCAATAAGCTGTCAAATGATCAATATGATGGTTTACTTCACTAGTCACTAAAAAGTCTTTGTCTTCTCTGTGAGATTGCTGAGGAGCAGACTTACTATCACAAAACATGACAATGTTAAAGACTTTTCACATCATTCCCTAAAAACTTAGCTGGGCTAAAACAGATCATAGGAGTCAAGCAGTAATTACTGCCTTTTTCTGCTGACTTGAGCTAGTTTTGGATCACAAACCAACTTGTCATGTTTTCCTTTTACAAGAACTAAAAAAAAAAAAAAAAAAAAANAAAAAAAAGGAGTGAAACAAATCACCCCAAAGGTGACAATAGATCAAGTAAACTATATTTATCTGAATGTCAGAGATCAGCCACTAGCAGCACATTTTACATCGAGATTTCCTTCAAAAACTGTACTCTATCTAAACATCTCCCTGATAACCTAGAGAAATTAACTGATTGACTTTCCCAGTCTAGGGAAAAAAAATAGTGAAAAAACCCCAAAACATACCTCTTATAATGATTAAATATCAAAGCCTACAAAGATACTCAAGGTGTCTCTTGTCAGATGTCCAGGAAGGTTTTTGTTCCTCTAAAACCTTGCCTCTTTATCTGAGTAATGGCCTGTTGAGTGTGATTTCAAAATATATATTAATGCTTTTATTACAAGTCTCTTTCTAAAAGTATGAATTGCCAACAGAAAGGCAGTGCAATAGGTTTCAAGGACAGGATATCATGGGAGCAGGAGAAACCAAAGCCTTTGATTTTTGCTTCATGGCTTGATTGACTTGGCAATTACACAGGCCATTGCCTTGATCTGCTGCAAACTTCCTCCCATAGCATAAAGTCATATTCTTTAAGGAGTTATGTTCCTGATCAGATTTTTGTTTCAATAAGTACCCCTTTTCATCAAGGGATGCTTGACATGTAGTAGGGTAGAAGCAAAGAAAGAGAAATTACGTAGAAGCAAATTACATGTGTCCAAGAGCAAATTGTCAGCATGGATGGAAAGATGAATTTCTTCAGATGGAAGAAATTCATACAGTGAGTGTTTAGCATGTGTGTTCCAGAACATCAGTGAGTGACTCATTACAATGTTTTATCAATGGATTGCATCCTTTTTGAATCAAAACCATTGCCTTTCCATTGTTCACAAATTCAACAGCTAAATGAAGGCATTAGTGGCCATCAGTTTGGATTGAAAAACCAGTGAATCGTTTCTGTTAACGGCAGGCAGTCTGTAGTCCAGTCTTGACATTCCCTTTGATATAGCTCCTTTTAAGCTATGACTTCTGTATAGAACTTGGAAGTCACATATTCAAATGACTGTGCTGCAAGTGAAAAAAAGACATACAGGGGCTTTAGCAGTCCCAGTATTGACAAGTGTAGAAATATATTTTTTATTCCACTGTTATCAGTAAGAAAAAAAAAAGGTTTCTGATATTCTCAGTAAGAATTTGCTAGAAAAATACTCCAACATTCTGCAATTGTCTACAAAGGAACACACATTTATTAATCAATCCTACTCCTTCACAGACAAAATGAGTGTCAAAGGCTGGTTTTCTTATTAAAAAAAAAAAACACAAAAAAAACCCCCAACAAAACCCCAAAACCAACCTGAAACACAACAACATAACAAAGGCAGCACAAGGAATCAATAACTTTCATCTTCTTATCTCCCCTTGTGGTCCATGTTGAAGTGATTAGACACCAATGCTTTTAATAGTACTTACAATCTCTATATCTGTTCTTGCATGCTTTGACAGCTTGGGATAGGCAGACTTCATTTTTTCTTCATTGAATGGAGCATCTCCCTTATGATGAAAGGCTGAGGGAGCTGGGTCTCTTTAGCTTGGAAAAGAGGAGACTGAGGGGTGACCTAATCAATGCTTATAAATATGTGAAGGGTGAGTGTCAGGAGGATGGAGCCAGGCTCTTCTCTGTGACATCCAGTGATAGGACAAGGGGCAATGGGTTCAAGCTGGAACACAGGAGGTTCCACTTGAACATGAGAAAAAACTTCTTTACAGTGAGGGTGACAGAGCACTGGAACAGGCTGCCCAGAGAGGTTGTGGAGTCTCCTTCTCTGGAGACATTCAAAGCCTGCCTGGATGCGTTCCTGTGCGATCTGATCTAGGTGTTCCTGCTCCGGCAGGGGGATTGGACTAGATGATCTTTCGAGGTCCCTTCCAATCCCTAACATTCTGTGATTCTGTGAATGAATAAGGATGGTTTTCATTTCTATGAATGAGATGGAAACTCTTGTTTTAAAGAATAGAATAGAATTTCAATTCTGACCTCTGGAAGAAGAAAAGTTAGATACAATACTTTTTCGATTCCACCAAAAAAAAGTAAGGAAACATGCTTCTCTGTTTTCATTAGAAGACAGACATCACCTCAACCAGTTCACCAGCCAAACAGGGGACCGCTGTGCCCAGACTCAACGGTGGCTCCATCACTCTGGGTGTGCACTGAGGAGGCCAGGGGGTGGGGCAGGACCGGGGGGCGGGGCGCCACGCAGAGGGGCGGGGTGGGGACGGGGCGCGGAGGGTGCTGTCCGCGGTGCTGTTCAGCCCCACACGGTGCCCAGCATGCAGCGCTGCCAGGGGCGGGCAGGGGAAGACTTAGCAGTAGGTAAGGCTTAGCTGTGGGTAAGGCTTAACTGCCAGTGCCCATCTGCCTCTACTCACCTCACACACAGTACCCCCACTGATTGTGTTGTAAGAACCTGAGAACTCAATGGACCCGTGACTCACAGATTGAGAGCTCCAGTCTCTATTGCTCAGTCATGTTCATGTCCAGCTGCAGTGTAGGCAGCCGTGCTGCAGAAGAAGTTGTCTGGCACAGAGTAGCATCTGTCTTTGGCACACATGCTCTCCCTGTTGTTTGTTATTCATAATCATATCCTGGAGTTGGCTTCTTGAAATCATTTGCAGTCAAGGGAGTATCAGAGGAAAAGCAGAGGAAGAGCTAGCCTCAGAAAAAGGGAAGGTGACATTCTAGGTAGCTGTGGGTCACATTTACAGCTAAAAGCCTAACCCCCTTTTAACTCTTCCTAAGATAAGGTAGGGTCAATCCTGTCAGGTCCCAGGGACAGTAACAAGCATTAGCTTCTGCAACCTGCCTTTCCTCTCCAACCAAGTTCCCCTTCCTTCCTATCCATCCTGTTTTTTCAGGCCCAGAGACACAATTTTGGCTTGGTCAGGCCCCAAGGCCTGCCCTGAGCAGTGCCATGTAGATGCTGGTGCCTGGGTCTGGGCCGTGCCGCCCTGACCAGGATCCCTGGGCATCATCTTCGGGCCACTGAAGGATCTCACCACTGTCCCCAGCTCAGGCCCTCCCTAACACTGGAGCAGCCCTGCTCCTGCTGCACCCTCACAGCAAGGTCACTGCTGCTCTGTGCCTTCCACCAGGTCACTGCATCAGGAGCCGACCATCAGTGGGAGACAGGGGAGACAGCTACTATTAGACTTACTGCTTCAGGAAACCCATTTCACTGTCTGGAGCGTCACACCTTAATGGAGACAACTTACTCATCTAGCTGAAATGGGCAGCCTACCTATGGAAAAACACTTTTTGGTCTGCTGTCACATCAGCCACAACTGATGTCACTCTCAGCACATGGCTTTATTCAGCTTCCAAAATATTCCCAGCCACCTGTCATTTCACACTCTTCTGCCTTCATTTTCCTCATGCTCCCTATTATTTCTTTTGCATCTGACACCTTATCTTCTTCCTCTCTAAAGAAGTACAGCTAAATTGCATAAGCCTATGGCATAAATCCCAACAACAAACAACCCAAGATGCCTGTCATGATGTCTTATTTCTGCTATTCCTCTTCCTCACCACTCCTGCATCTGCCCCCAACCCCCTGATGTTCTCTAGATTTCTAAGTCTTCAGACAAGAGTTAACTTACTATCATTTTTACTCTGGTGTAATGCCAAAGGACAACTACTTGGTCAGGTTATTAACAGCAATTATTAAAATAGCAAATTCAAGAAGAATTACTTTCAAACTAAGTTAAACATCTAAAGTAAGAGCAAGTACAAGTGATGAATGCCTAAGAGATGTCAAATCACTGCAATTAGTACTCTATTGAGAGCTAAAGGAAAAGCCCTCAAAGCAGCACTGAATTCTAGATTTTTTTTAATTAGTATTTTTTTGTGTAAGTGGGGAGGGGAAATATCACACAAGAATAACTGATTCCAAGGCTTCTGTGTGCATTCATTACTCAAAATCTGAAACTTTAAAAAATTTCTTGCAGTTTTACTGACCACATTAGAAAACAAGAGTCAGTTTTCATTTCCATTTTGGTCAATTTGTGGGAAAAATCAAAGCAATAAAAACACACAACTCTACTGCAATCAAACCTACTTTATTTTTCCCATCTTCTGTTCCCTTTGTCATGTTTAAAACAAGAACAAAAGGCTTTCAGCCAAGGCTTCAGCATACATGCCCAACCATGAAAGACAAACATTTCTTTCATCAGCAATGTATTGTTGAGTAGACAAAACTATTGTTATATTTCCCCTGCTAAGATGGACTTAAAGCAGCATATTCATCAGAACTGCATAGAACCTCTGAACTGGCCAGGAAGTGGGATCAAAACAATAAGCAGATATGACCCTGTCTACAACAAAATATTTGTTCAAAGCCACATTTTCTCTTACTCTATAGAGGACTTTGTAAAAATGTGTGTCAGAGGTTAGTCTTTCCTGAAGGTGAAGCAAGAGAAGTAAACTGAGTAACAAGAAAGCTCCACGGGCAAAGTCATTCCTACTCAGCAATCTTTACTCCCTGTTTCACAGTTAAGGCTGTGGAGCAGCACCAGATGGGATTGAAATTGCCCTGCTGGGATTAGAGACCTTTGTTCATCAGATGTTTGTGTCAGCAGAGAGGAAGCTGTGCCAAGGGAAGACACCATGACCATTTGATTCTATCTGCAGTGTTTGTCTCAAGTACAGGCTGCATTTCTTTACCCTCCTGGAAGTGTTGTTTTGCAGCACTGCATGCCAGCAAATTAGGCATGCCCTGTTAAAGGTTGTCTTAATTTTCACCCCCACATTTCTGAGCTGGAATCTCGGACAGTGAAAGAGCATTTAACCGGAGGACCTGAGAGCCCAGCTTTTAAGTGTCATCCTTGTTACTGACTTTTCTATATAAATGATAGAAGGTTAGACTATCTTGAGTTGGAAGGGATCCATAAGGATCACCGAGTCCAACTACATTTAATATCTCCATTTAATAGATTCAAATAAATCAGCTGATACATTCAGTGGTATACAAAGAGTTAAACACATAGTAAAATAAACTATCTAAATGATTTTCAGTCTGCAGTGAACTCCTCTGGCTAGCAAGTGTTGACTGGAGTTTGCAAGTCCACATGCCAAGAAGAAACTTTAATTAAGAGCAGTCCTAAAAGCATAGCTTTTATAATTAAGGTATTATAAAGGAAACCCAAATCCTTCAGAGATATCAGAAATACTTAAAAATCTAGAGAGCTGACTGGCAGACAAACAGCACAATAGAGAATTTTCCTGTTGGCCAGCTTTAGGAGCTTGGGTTCCAGACAAATTGATTGCTCATAAAAAGCATATCAGTTAAATCAGAACTTTTTGCTGTATGCTGAGCTTTGACAGGCTGGAGAATGAGGAACCCCACAGAGCCAAACCACGTGTTAGCACAAAGCTCATATGGCTGAGTTGCATTGTTCTCTTTCTCACATGCTACAAGCAAAACCTCCTTTCTTTCACCTCTCTCAACAGATAATTTCTGAGCTCAAATTTGCTAAGATATTTAAGCAATAATCCATCACTAACCAGAAAGAAATCTTGTATAATCTGCCATGTCCAGCCTTACTAGAAGTTCCATCCACTCATAAACAGTAAATTGATACCTGGACTTAAAAGACATCTTTCAGGTCACATCTTCTTAAGTAAACCATGGCCTTCTGCAAAAATTATTATACTCTGTCTCACGCTTTTCACCTGGTTATTATTCAGGCTGTAGGCTTGTTAGCATGAGGACTTCCTACAGGCTTTTACAGCCTGCTAAAACTCCCAGTATGCATTATGGCCTTTACATTTTAGAGCTGCATAATACTATTACTAACAGAACATGGAAGGGTAATTTACTGACAAATTACTGTAATTGAACACATACCATCTACTAACAATATTCTAAGAGAAAAATACATTATATATAACCCAGGAATATCATACCAAATTTTAAGAAGGAACTGAAGGGAGCAAGGCAGAGTTAATAACACTTATTAATTGTAGGGTTTCCAGACAGATGCCTCACTGGCTTGGTTTTTGACTTTCATTAATGTAAACTCCACAGCTGTGTGACTGCATGCCACTTTCGCTGAGTCTTTGCCGTCTTTATCATTAGCGAGGTTTACTGAAGTCCATTCTGAATCTCCTGCGTTGTAGTATACACTCCCACTTATCCACCAAGGACATGAAGAAAACAAATACATGTTCCTTTATATGGCAATATCCTTTTGTGCATTTGAAGACTACTATTACATTCCCTGTCAGTCTATTCTTCGACGTGCTTGTGGGTGACGACAAGTTTTCCTTGTCCTCTCATTTTCTTCCTCAAGGCTCACTCCCATTGTTCAAATGTTCAAATATGGATATAGTACTCTTGTTGCAGAACAAGTGGAGAGATGAGCTAACATCAAACATCTTTATAGATAATACTTCTGGTTACACTATTGAGTATTGCATTTTTGTTGCAATTAGTGCAAGTGAAGATACAACAGATATGCATAACCTGAAATCAGATCTCACACTGTAAAGAGGTAAATAAAAAGCTCTTACCCTCACACTTTAAAAGAACTCTCAGTATTTAAACAAGCTGATTAATTAATGATATCTCTTTGTGCTGGAGAGAGATTACTTCCAACAGTGAGTACTTCCCAAATTTTGCGCCCACTGGTTGTCACAGTATCGGGATGGAGTTATAAAATGTACACCTGATTTTTTAACACTGTTCAACAACTATTTTTAAAGGAAAACCATCCCTTCAAGCATATCTCTGATTTAATACATCCCCAGAGGTCTCCAAGAATCACAACTATCGCCTATTTGGCAACTTTGGAAAACGAGGTGCGAAATAAGAGCAGCTACACAGCTGCTAAGAAAAGCGGATTCTCTTAAAAGAACACAACAAAATTAGCAGGAGGCACAGCAATTGAACTGCAGATACCAAGCTACCCATGTATCACAGACCAGAAGGAATGAATCACAAAAAATGGCCAAAGAGCTAAACAGATAACTCACATGATCCAGCTTCCCCACAAAAGACCAGGAGGTTTAAAAATATCAAATCTATTTCTGTAAAGAAAAATGAAGGCATTTCTGTTAATCTATTCTCACTCATCCCTTGGTTACAGCTTTCTCTGGCTTCTTGCAGAGTCTGCTACTGAACTCATGATACAGCTTCACAGTGATTACACTGGCACAGTGTACCAGTTTCCCTCTGTCCCCTCACCGAGGTGCCCAGTAACTGTCATCTGCTGGAATTTAAAGCCAAGGGTTATCCACATAGGGGAATGCACTTCATTTCATGTCTTCAAAAATATCATTAGAACATAATCAGTCATCATTTCTGAATAAATTGATGATACTTCCAAGGCTGAAGGCTTAATGCTATACTTTATGTCTAACCACCTTCCTCTAAAATAAACTCTTTCCAAGAAACTGTCTGCAGGAGGAATATATACCGGTGTCAGACCAGTCTCCAATTAGAACTGAGTTTATATATTCCTGTTAAGTTTTCCTTTATATTTTTCACAAGTGTTTCTCCTTCATGTTAAACTCCTTCCCCTTGCTCAAATTCGCTAGACACATTATCATGACACAAAGCTCTAAGATTCAAACTCCCAAATCATTATGAGAACATGTACTGACTTTTTACTTTGGAGAAGAGGCATGGTTTTTTTGTTTCTTGGTTTTTATGTTTGATTCAATCATTCATCTTATCTGGGTACAGAAGAATTGTTCAATGTCTGCTTATAAATTCTAACAAATCTATAAATAATTCATGCAGTGGAGGAGACCATATTACCACCTACCTGCACCTGTGGGTACCAAGGGATTAATAATCATTTATAAGCTCCCTTTTTTTCTTAAACTGCATTCCTGTAGCACCAAATAACACACTCAATCAGCATGGCTGTCAACTTTGGAAAGCGAAACAGATGCATCACTCTAAGGCAAAAGTTCTTGTCTAGATTAAAGAAAATTCATGAGAAGGCCACTCTGTAGATCACCTCACACCAGACTTTGAGGTCAGCACCTTATTTCATTGGAAAGGAGCAGCATGTGCTTACCTCATAGCTTCAACCTGAGAGTCCGTCTCTGCTTTAGAGGAAACAAACAAACAAACAATACAACCCCCCATGTCCTGGAGCTCGGTATAAGGTGAAAGGAAGTGAGTGTTTTCTTTTTGTTACCAGTTGGTGAAGCAGGTCTGTCTGACCCTGTTCCACATACACTGAACAAAGCTTTTTGCTGTGCAGCACAAGGCAGTACCAGCTCCTGCTGCTAGATCAGACCAATTCCTTTGTGTCTCAGGTAAGCAGCTGCTTTGTAGGCAAAGAGCAAAATTTTTTTGCCCCAGCAGCCCATCTTTTCCAAGAACGGAGCCTGAAGTGTTGTCTCCGTTGTGCCTGTGGAGCTCAATCACTCCGGCATGCAGTGCACTGGGTGTGGCATGATGCAGAGCCCTATCACAACACAAGGTTCTTCACCAGGTTTTTGTACTAATCACTGTTACTCCCATATGCTCCAGCAATGCAAATATTATCCTTGATCCAGAGCTGCTCCATTTTGCAGGCTCAGCATTCAGAAGCATGCTGGGATGCCCCCACCCCTCCTGGGGGGACACTGGCATCCTCCATCCCAGGGGAACTGATGCTTCTGGGGTTTCCCTGCCCTGCTCCAAGCTTGGGTGCTGCCACTGCAGCCAGGAGGGGCTCTCAGCCCTGTTCCCTCCAGCTCTCCAGAGAGACAGGCCCAGTTCAGCACTTGGAGCTGCTGCACCAGTCCCTCCTCCCACACCTTGTCCTTCTGTGCTAAGGGCTCCTGGCTCAAGACAACAGCATGGGAAAGGCCCAGGGACACCACCTGCAGCACCTCCCAACTCAGCCTGCCACCCATCCTGAAAACCAGCTGCTGTTCACTGCAGGGCAGCCGGGAGATGCCTTCTGGGTCACTTCCAGCTGCACATGTTGCTTGTTTGAGGGCACCAGCTGGGCACTTTATACCCTGCCCCATGCACTGCTCAAGAAGTGACCACTGACATCCCAGGCATGAGCCTCCCAGGCCAGCAACCAAGGTAAGGTCTGAAGTAATGCTCACAAAGATCATGATCCAGACTTGTTCCCTCCACACTGGCATGCTATGGAAGAGACATGGGAGTTTTCTGTACTGCTTCCAACCTCATTTCTCTTCTCCCTCAGCAGCTAGGTCACAGCTTGCTGTTATGCTGCTAGTGTTGTTAACCTTTACTAAAAGCTTGAAGCTGTGGACACTACTGCACTGCTGTGTGGTTCCTGTCACTGGTAACAGGGATGCTATTTTCCTAGAGGTGAACACAGAAAATGCAGATTTGAGCAAATCAAATAATTTAATTTTTTTTTCCCTAAAATTGATTTCAAAAGAAACGGAAATTATTATAAACACAAAAAAGCTTTCTTACATTACCACTAGGAAGAAAAAAAAAAATCTTAATTTTAGTTTAAAATTTTTTAAAAAATGTTAAGATTTTTAGAGAGACAATATGAAATATACTTCATTTAACTACAAGCAGCAAGAAAGTGTCCGAGTGTTTATGCAAGTTAGTCCCAAATTTACCTTTTTCACTTACCAGCAAATAAATTTTCATTACTCTTCAGTTGTTTACTTTGTCCCTGTTTGGGTTTCTGTTTGCTTGGGTTTGTTTTACATTTATACCCAATGGATAAAAAACTCCCCAAATTCAAGATCAGATTTTGACAACATCAGGAAGAATTACTTTCCAAGTATTTGCAAGGCAAACAAGCAACCTTTCACCCCTTATGACATTAAGTAACAATCTTCAGTTTCTGTTAAGTGTCTCAGTGAAAGCCAGTAAAGCTTTAAAGCATAAAACTAGCTTCTCTGAGAAGCCTAAGGCATTATATTACATCCAAGTAACACAACAGGTTATGATTGCTGCTTAGGAATCATCACAATACATAGCTATAAATTGCTTGACAAAATTGTTTACTCAGTAATTTCAGGTGCCAGCACCAGGTAAAGACAAATGTGTATGACCTAAATCATCCTAAAATATCACGGCTACTGGAAGCTGTTTATGATAGTGCTTTAATGAGAAAGATGAGTGGTCTGGAGTTGGAGTACTTCTCTAGGAGGTCAGAAGCAACATGGACTGTTCTGGATTGAGTCTCCTTCACATCTCCTTATTGTTTTATTACGGTGTTGCATTTAATCTGCCAGTTGGCTTTGATTAAATCTGTGTCTGGCTCTAGTTAATGCCAACTTCATGGCAATTTCCCAGTTCCATCGCATTGCTGAAATTACACAGCTGGAAAAAGAACTTACCAAGAATATACTGAAAACATTAAATAATAAGATCTTTAGTGCTTCCCCTCCCTGCAAATGGTATGAAGCAAATCTACTGTGAACTAAACTAAGAGCAGAAATTGGCATGAATAACGCAAGCTATCTCAACTGAACATTTTTTTCCCCTCATCATATCCCTGCTTTACCTAATGCAGGAAAATTCTTTCAGACAGCTGTTATTTTTTTTTTGGCTTCTTTCATAAATCACCAGGAACACCTCTCACCGGGTTTCTCAGGAGATTGCTAAAATAACATAAGTAATACAGTGCGAGTATTCTATCATTAGTCATCAGGATGAAGATCATTCTGGCTTTGTTGGCTTCTCTCCATGATTTCTTTCAGTGCATCAGGACAGTCCTTTGTTCTCTGCTAACACGCTTGTCATTCTTCAATCCTTGTAGTACCTATGTGACAAGTTATTACACTCAAAGCCTTAGTATGGGCAAAAGCAGAAATGCTTCATTGGGGAAACCAAGAATTTATCGTTAGACTAATTAAAATCTTAACAGCGTAACTAAAATACAATAAACTGTTATTGCAGTACAGCTATAGTGATACCAACCTTCAGAATCCAAATCATCTCTAAACAATACAATGCACTGCTCAGTAATACAGTTAAAGATTGCTATTCAAAAGTGTTCTCTGGTGTTATGCTCTCCCTTACTCTATGCCTCTGGCTCTTAAGTGTGACCGTAAGTCAGCCTCAAGAATCAGCTGGGAGTGAAGGATGAAGAACCGGGGTTGCAGCAAGTTGTTAGCATCCCCATTCCTTTGCTAGAAGGAGCATCATGTTCACGATGGAATTTCTTGCTCTCCTTTTCTGAGGAGTATGCTGTTAGTGGTTTCTTCCTGCTACCTCCAGAGCCCACATTGGAGTATTTTTATACATTTTCTAGAACAATTTTACCCTTAAATATTTCTTAACTGATGTGTAACTTGATATTACATCCAGATTTGCTATAGGTAAGAAACTCTGTCTTTCCATGTCAGATACCTGTTCCTTTCCTCTTTTTTACCACTAAAACTGGTTTTGTCTAGCTCTGCAATTCTTTAACTGAGCATGGTTGAGTTACTGATAGCCCTAAGACCTACAGTATTATCCTTTGCCCCTTCCACTATCACCCCATGCCTCTGCTCCTCTACACCACATCCTGTGACTTCTTTGGTAGCCTCTACTGTCATACCACACCTGCATTACCCCATGTTATGCTATGTCCATAAATGTTTTATTCCAGTAACTACTTCTTACAGTTGCCTATATAAAATTATGGTAATTCCACATGCTTATACAAAATAAAGCAAGAGCAAAACAAACTAGGCAACAGCCTCCTTATCATTAAAAAAAAATTGTTGCAGTTAAACAAACAAAACTAAAGCTCTAGGCTGGCTAAGACAAAATGAGGCAAAGCCCAATAAGAATCAGTCCCAGGGCCTTACAAAGTAAGCAGATCACAGGGGTATAGGACCAAGAGATCCTACTTTTCCCAAAGCATCAAAACTCAAGTCTCAGTGTCCTCAAGCTTTCTGCACAGTTGCAGCTATTGAAAAGTAGCATGCACTTCTGTGTGTTGGTAACAGTCCCACAAGGCCAACTACATCCCTTCATAGGTGAAGTAATGCTTGGGAGGCAATTAAAAGATTTAGGAAAAAAACCCCAACCACTCCAGATCCAGCTATAAACACATGCGAATGCACTAGGTTCTTTAACTAGCTACCTTTGCTCCAGAGAATCATTGTGTTTGTTTTTGTTTCTACAAACTCAGGTCAGATAGAAAGGGATGGAGATTGTGAGTTTAGCATCTAGAAACAGGAAAGTTGTGCAGCTTCTCAAATGTATGTGTTCTAGAAACACCAAGAAGTCAGTCAGATGTACGCTACTCCTGGCTGCGCACCTATTACACTTGTTAGTCAATCAATTACTCATTTTTTTCTTGCTAATGGCCGGATCCAAGATCTTGAAAGTTTATTGGTGCATTTATCATTTGTGCTCATTATAGCAAGGTTTAATCTACATGAGTTTTATCACCTTGCTGCAGCCTCACTTTACGCAAGCTTGCAGCCAAATTTCAGTCAAAATTGTCATGGGTTCTGCTGAAATACACCACAAAAAACTGAACTGCAGTTTTAGCAGAGCACAAAACAAGCTTATAGCACATTTCAAGCATCCCCTCAGTGTCCATGTCCAAGTATGAGTGGGAGAGGAAGCTGCTGGACCACTTTTCTCTCCTGAATACAATGCTTCATGGAAAACATCTGAAGTCTGGAAAGTACTTGCAGATTTTTCTCTCTTTTACCTAGACTAACTGGCTTTCACAGAGACTAGATATAATGGATCTTAATTTACTAGGCTGTGAAAAAATCAGTCAAGTCCTGACAGCATAAGTCAAATGAAACAGGCTTTTTTTTTTCAAGTATAATGTAGTTTAGAGAAGCAGATGTTACCACCTTCTGGCAGAGAAAAAAAGCCACATTTTCAGGCAAAACAGCCCCTTAATACATATTGAAGAGCCTACACAGTGGAATATTTGGTGCAAGCCAGAAAAGTCCAATTTGTGAAAGCAAGTAATTTTAAGACCTTCAAGAAAAGAAGAAAGACATTGAAGAACATCCCTTCTATGCTCAGCAGGGTCTGCAGTGCTGCATCCTCATTATGCCAAGCACCACAGAGTGCAGTGTCTAGAAGACTGAAGATTGTAAGGAGATCCTCTACTGCTATGTATATTCGCAAAACCAGAACAGTTGCTCTGTTTTGAGCTAAACCTATTCACCTTAATCCAAATTCTACTTGAATTAAGTTGTCCTCATTCAAGCTTCCATGTCAGACACAACCCAGCTCTGTTTTCACAGAATTCTCAAGGTGCGAAGGACACTGTAGAGGTCACCTAGTCCAATCCTTGCTTAAGGAGGGTCAGCTACAGCAGGTTGCAAAGGACTGTGTCCAGTCAGGTTTTGAATATCTCCAAGAATGGTGCCCCCATAACGTCTCTGGGCCACCTGTGCCAGTGCTCAGTCACCCACACATTAAAAAACTGCTTTCCTATGGAATTGGACGGAATTTGCTGTGTTTCAGTCTGTGCCCATTGTCTCTTGTCCTGACACTAGGCACTACTGAGAAGAGTTTGGCTTTGTCTTCTTTACTCCCCCCATCAGATATTTGTACACATTGATGAGATCCTCCCAAGCTTTCTCTTCTCCTGACTGACAAGTCAAAGCTCTCTCAGCCTTTCCTCAAATTAAAAATGCTCCGGTCCCTTAGTCATTTCTGTGGCCCTTTGCTGGGCTCTCTCCAGTACATCCATGTCTCTCTTCTACTGGGAATCCCAGCACTGGACACATCGCTCTAGATGCAACCTTGCCAGTGCTGAGCAGAGGGGAAGGATCACCTCCCTCAGCCTGCTGGCAGCACTCATCCTAATGCAGCCCAGGAGGCTGTTGGCTGCCATGAAGGTGCACTGCATTCGTGATCATCTTGCTGTCCACCAGGACTGCCAGGTTCTTGTCTGCAAAAGAGCTTTCCAGCATGGTCTGTGATTTGAGCCCATGAATGCACACTAGAGCAGGAAAGTGAGTCCTTGTTTCTATGAGTGCTTGCAGCGATCATCTATGTTCAGTAGATGTGCAAATGTCACATCAGGCCAATGGCACAAGGTGACACTGCACGACAACTGACATTCATTGATTGTCCTTGAGATGTTTTGTATAATTTACTTTCCTCCAAAGAATGGCAGGGAGCAGTTGGAAAGTTTTTCCACACAACTAATTGGCTAAGCCTCCCATACATCTGACATACTATTCCCATAGTCTTCTGTATAAACTGTTTTCAGTGCGTCTGAGAATAACAGGCTGCCTGCTTACTTGGTTTAAGTGCAATAATGTAACCTCTTGATCCAGAAGCCAAGAACGTCTTGAAATTTCTAACAGCAATTGAAACCACCTTGAACCTCGACCTGGGAACCCTCAAGGGGCTGCATTTTAGCCAAAAACTTCACTGGCTCCTATGGCCTTATGCCTACATTATGCTTATTTCCTGTGCTTGAGACTCAGATGCAACACCAGGCTGACAACATCCATTGCTGACAAAGGACAAAAAGCAGGATTATTCACATTTGAATATCCGCCTCCATCCCTTCTTCAACCTTTCAGAGCCTTTGAGTACTTGACAAGTTAATTCTCTTTTCATTTTTATACAAGTCTCTGCTGATTCACAGAGGTAGAAGAGAAAAGTAATGAGGGAAACACACGTTGCAATATTAAAGAAGAAAACTTAGTGTAAACAGCCCAGCTGGAAAAAGCAAACAACAGAAACATTATGAAACAGTTTGATCTTAAGTTTCCAGTCAAGCTGTGTGGATCCTCCCACACACAGACAATACTCACCCCTCAGGACTGCTTACAACCAAGCTGCAATCCAACACAACATGAGGTCCTGAGTCCACACTGCATGATCCACATGCACAAAACTGAACAGCAGTCTTTTTTTTCAGTTTATCTGAGAGAAAAATCTGTGCTTTCTCTGCATACTGGTTGTTCTGAGTCAGAGACAAGCAAAGTGGAGCATTTTAGGGTGGCTTCCTACTAATGAGCTAACATTTCCAAAGTGGGCTCAGGCAGACTCAGCTTTAAAAGTACTGTAATTCCAGTTCATGGGCCTCTAGTGGAAATGAAGCAATGCATAAGACAGCTGCTTAACACTGATCCAAGAAAAAATTATGATTAACATTTGTCTTATTGCCTTAAGATCTTACTTTTTTCTTTATACAAGACAACATGTGTGCTGAATGTAACATTCACAGAAAATATTTTGGTACTAATTTTTCTCCCATGTACGGAGCTAAACATCACTGACATCAAACAAATATATTTGACCTACTGAAGCATGTGGCTATCCAGTGAGCATGTTTTCTCTCCCTTCAGTGGAGCTCTGGTGTCAAAATTATCACACTTTCCACCCCCAAGTCCTTTGAACCTTTAACTTCATGCAACATCCAAAGTAATTTCTCCATGGTCTAAAACAATATGGTAAAAGCTGTCATCATTCCTTATTTCCCCCATACAACTCAGTCATTTGAACAACATGCCATGAAACAGCTACAATAAACCATCAACTCACTTGGCATGTAACCAGTGGGCTGAGCAAGGAAACCCCACATTGCTTTAGTGCCTAGGGAGCTGCTTCAATGGCTGTTTACAGTAAAATGTAGCATTTTTTTTCCATACATCAGTCACAATCTATACTGGGGCCACAAGTTCTCCAGAGAATCTGCTCTGCCTTTCAGGAAAGGCAACCTTCTGAGCACCAGGTGGCTAACTGTACTCCATTATATCCACCAGCACACCCACACGCATGTAGCTGAGTCAAGCTCCTGTAGAGCAGTCAGTGCACAGACACACACTCTTTCCGGAGAGAGGATCACTTCAGACTTCTGATTCATTTGTGATCCTGCCCAAATTCTTCAGCTGCTACAGCTGAAGGAAGAAAGGCACGGAAATACCACTCTCCAGCAGTAAAAATGGAGGCTCAAATTCAGGCAAGTCCCATTCTCTAAATGAAGCTTACAGAGATGAAACCCCTTCTTCTAGAGCTAAAACAATCATTGTCCTGTCAAAAACTTATTTTGATGTATTTTCTTAAAGCAGAGAAGCTTCTTTGAGCTCTCTTTGAGACAGGCAGCACAAACCCTGGGCCCATGCTAGATAGCCTGAGCTAACACATCCTCACAGTGAAGGTTTTCCCAGCCACATATTTCTTTTGCAGCCACATAAGCAAAGTGTGAAGCTACTGTTTAGCAACATTTTTATTTGCCAAGACAATTTCAGATATAGACTGTTAAAAGGAACGTTATAATATTTTGCAAATTTTTTAATATTTTCTCTCCTGCACTTCTCATGTACCTTTTAAATCTCTAAATTTATGTGGAAACTAACCTTCTGCATTATTTTATTGTCCTTTGCAAAGCTTTTAGACACAGGCATCCCCTTCAAGAACTTGAAATAGAAGTATTTACATGGCTACATGCCCTGTGAAATTCACTACAGCTGCAGGGCACTCAGAGTATTCCTGGTTCTTTCCCCTCTCATTATAACACTTACACAACTATCAGCAGAGTAGGTTGCTCAAAGAATGAAGGAGGGAACTTGAGAGCTGAAAGCATAACTCCAGAACAGAACTATAAACGATTTGGCATCTTTGGCAGATAAGGATCTAAAGAGGACTTCTAATGTATCAAAACAACAAGATGGAATAACATGCAGAAGGTGCAAACCTAAGTGAATCCAATTAAGAACACCTTACGATTTGAGCAGTTGTGTTGTTTTAACTATAATTTTAAAAAGCAGGGTTCAAAAAGCCCAGAAAAACATTCAAAGGAACTGTGCAGTTAACTTTAATGGCCATTTATTCACTCTGAGTTTCAAGAAAAAGGCTTCCATATGAAGTCCTAAGCTTTCCTGTAAAACATAGAAGAGAACTGGCACCAAAGGCATCATCTGCATCCACACAACCCCCTCACTTAAAATATCAGTAGATAAAGCAAAGTGAATAGATACAGCACTTTTACACATACTGATTCCCCTAATGTTTGGTCAGGTTGGCAAATAGTGTTTTTGTTAGAGGAAGCTGTGCATTTCCATGTTCCAGCCTCTTGCACTCACAAGTACACCACTAACACCAGTTACAGTCCTCCCAGGCCCTCTTCTTCCCCTCATGTTTACCAGATGACCCATCAGCTCAGCTCCTCCTCCTCTCTTAATCAACTTATATTTGGATTTTGTTTCTTCCAGGTTTCTTGCTTGAATTTTTGTAGCTGGCAATTCTTTCCTCCTCTACAGCTAGAGGCTATCAGTTGGTGTGCGACAGATCCATCAGCAGCCTCTGTCACCTAGCTGTGACCTACAACAGCTAAGACATCTGTATAGCCGGGCCTTGTCCCTCTGCCACTCTAGAGGGCTGCTGTCCAGATACAATGCCCCTTTTGAACAGCTAAACCATGCCAAAGTCCTCCTACAAACTGCTCACAGCTCTACACCTGATACCATGATAAGTGACCTGAGGTTGAAAAGTCTCAGGAAGGAGCCTTCATGCCCCCTTTGACTAATGGAAAAAATGAAATAGAAAAGGGGAAGATGACAACAGATTTTTAAAAATCCAATCTGACCTTCCACAGCAAAAATAAAACTTCACATGCAATAAGCAGCCTGGCACTAGTGTGCATTGCACAGGTAAAAAGCACGCTTGAAAAAGAAGTTTCAGAGTTATTTGTCAGATCAATCACTGCAAGAGGCAATAAATGGATTTTACTGACATTTTCATATTGCAAACAACTTTTATTATATTCCCCCATGTATTCCAACAGCTGTGCTAGCAATGCCCTTGGTAATAGACTTCAGATTCTCCAATTTCTCTGTATCTGCTATATTTAGATTTGTTGTTCAAACCTCTTGATCTAACTATTGGTGTGACTCATCAATTGTCAGCAGCATATTATTATAACTAATCAGAATCTTACAATTAGAGACAATGGGTTCTGAATAAAATCAGTTGACAGGAATCTTTTTTGAGCCGGTCATCAGTAACCATTAGAGAAAAAGCTTTGCTGTTTCTAATTTTGTGTTATTGATCCAAAATTGCTAGAGATAAAATACTGCCAGAAAACTTCCTGGAGATTATGTCAACACATGCTGAGTATTAATACAATAATTTGTATATATGCCAGACACAATGATTCATCCCTTTTAGCACATGCCTGGACTCTGGAATTACCTGCTATGATTTCTGTGTCATTATTTACACTAACTGAAAAGATTACGTTTCTCCCAAAAAATTAATTTTAAGTTTAACATTGAAATTAATCCCAGCCTGAGCAACAGTTCCTTGAGTAGCTTCTCTAACTCTCCAGGTCTATTTGACTTTGCAGCCACACAGGCAATGGCATGTATGAGCTCTGAGATCTGCATTTTTGTCAAATTCCCCTATGCTGCAATTTGTTCTTGCTATAGCTTCACAACAGAGATCAGCCAAAGCAATCTCTGGACTTTGCTGCCTCCAGCATATCTCCCCAACATAGTCTGTGAGAAGCTTGGAGGGACACACTACACCCGTGGAAGCTGTGGCATCTGGGGAGAGGCAGCAGCCTCCAGCTTTGGGCATACTCTGAACACTAGGTAAGCCAGGAACCCTGCCTTCTTTTAGGGGCAATGCACTACTCATCAGCTGCTGAGCAGCATTTTGCCTCTGAGAGGCAATCTTCTAGTTTTCAGTGTTGTTTATGGACAAGCTTCACCAATTTGGCAAGAAAATTGCTATCTGGCACACCAAAAATGTTGCTAACTCCAGACAGAAGCTATTTTAAGATACTTTTGTGCCCGTATAATTTTTCCTCATTTTCATTTCTACCAGGGAATAATTTTTAGCTCAACGAAAAGAAAAATATATTACCCTACTATCTTTCCAGAATAAGATTATTCAAATGGGAATTAAACCAGCATATTTACAAAGAAATCTTTGGTTGCAAGCCCAGCATACCAAGCAGTACCTTCTGAGTGCCAGTGAAGTTTGATAGCATCACCTTTCCTAACAAGGCAGGAAACCTTAAGAAAAAAAAAAAAAAGCTGTAGGAAGTCTGAAATATCTCTTCTTTCAACAGTTTCCATTCACCAGTGTTGATTATTAATGCCCTCCTTTTAACTTCTACTAATGCAGCAGAATTTACTCTTTGCCTGCTCACACGATATTACCTTCAGCTACGAGCTTCACTGGCACCCTCCAATACCCCAGCAACCCAGGGCTATCTACAGCCTCTGTATCAATGTGGGTTGTCAGTCTGCAGATCAGCCTCCCCAGATCAGTGTCCTGAGCCCACATGTTTTTTAAATGCCTGCAATGATCAGTCACACTCAAATGATGGCACAGAAGCAACAAAAACATGGAGCCTGTTGCTATTTCCTCTCCCCTTCAAACTATGCCAGTCAAACTCTTTTTTTACTCTAGTCTTTGGTGGTACTACAGAACTCAGCGACAGCTCAGTGCCAGACCCATCTTGCTGCAAAACACAGGAGTACAAAGTAATCATCCTGAAGGTCTCACACTGCAGTGTCCCTCCTGTGAGAGCCTGAACATCTCCCTGTTTTGGGAAACTCGCTGGCCCCTTGGGCATACCCATATACTATGGAAAATTTGTCCCTCCTTCCTACATGCTGATTTAGGGGAAGGAAACAGACTGGATATGGTTGATGTGCAGGGAAAATGCATCACACTAGTCTTTATAAATAGATTCTGGAACAGGCACCTGAGATGCTAAGATAGTGCTTAAATGAATTAAGAAAAAACTCAGCCATAATGGCAGTAAATGGACCTACTTCAAGTCATAAACAGAGAACTAGAAAGCAGGTTCAGACTTTAGTCCAAAAATTGTTGGGACAACCTCACAGTAATACAGCACTGAACAGCAGGATTCACAACAGCAACACCAGTTCTATCCTGAAAGGCTTTCCTGTTACTCATTTACCACCAGTGTCAGACAAATCCCAAGCCATGAGTTCAAGTGTGACATCAGGGTGAGTTTTCATGCATCAGGCTCAATCTTTCATAGATATTCCTTCCTTGGCATTTCTATGTAACCATCATGACCACTTTATGAGAACAGTGTCTCAGCCTTTTGCAGGATCCAACACTTGCACAGTTGCTATTTCTATTCTGAGCCCAAGTCTATCACTTTTCTGTACTATATTTTCCTATTGCTTTACCCATTGGTTCAAATATCTAAGAGGCCAAAGGAGGTAGGAAGACCACCTCTTCCCAAAACATCCTCTTTCCAAGGAAGAGTAAACTGTTTGAATGTGGACAGTCTGAGCAGTTGCTTAAACTAAACAAAGACAGCTTCCTTGATGAATACATGACAGCACAGGATTTCAAATGAGCAACTAAGTGCTGGAAGTGAATAAATAATTCAGCAGGAGAGATGGCAAGTGTGCCATTCAGCTAAGATTGATTTTATTATGAAAGAACAAGGCTCACTAGAGATTACGGGAAAACTTTTTGGAGGACAGCTTTTCCACCAGCCAATTATTTCTGCAAGGACTGTATTGGTTAAACTGTATTTCAGTGCTGTTGACAAGAAGCAGCTCTTTACATGCACAGCTGCATGTTCACATTTCTAAAATGCCCCACTGTTGACATGAGCACCACCCATGGGGTCCACATATTGAGTTCTCTTGAGTTCAGAGATCATTCTGCTAAGCTTTGGGAGAGATAATAACTGTTACAGATTCAAGCCTACACAAATCAAGGTAATAGATTTGTTTCCGTGGTAGGGAAGGAGATTTTAAATCAAACTCATACAGGTAGCAGGCTTATGTTCAAATGCAACATCTATGCAGAAGAATAATCACTCTCACAAGACTATTATCCTCTACAGAGCTTTTCTGTAATTTCCAGCGAGCTTCTACCATCTTCATAGGGAATAAATCTCAGCCATTGACACCTGTTTAGCTTTTCAGCCACTGAACCCCTGTGAGGAAATGAACTAGAACTTCTGAAAGGGTTCAGAACTGCCCATGGAAACTTCCTTTTTCTTCCCATTTCAAAGTCTTTTTTTCCCCCATCTGTATATTGTGCAGTCTTTTCTGACTGCACTTAATAAAAGGCATCATGTTTCCTGGCCCAATCCTCATATTTGGTACAGCAACACAAAACCAAACAAACAATTGTATCAATGAAGTTTGTTTACTGTAAGAAGCCGCTCCACCTTCAGCCCCCTAGAGAACTGCCAAAGTATGGAGTATTTTCAAATTCTAGCAGAGACAGAAACTAATTCCTGAAAGCTTAACTAGATTAACTCTGCAGACATTTATTGCTCAAGCCCATCTCTTTCTTTCAGTAATTGCTGATCTTCCTAGAAGAAAGATTTGGAGGGTCAGTCATTCTAATGAGGGTTAATTAGTTTGTGTTTGGTCTTTGTCAAGGAGCAGCAATGAAATCTCTGTATTTACCTTATTGAAATGTTTTTACTAATTGTTACTACTTTAAATTTTCAGGTGATTATAAGGCATTAAGTTTCAATGATTAGAGCTTTCAGACTGAACATGCCTAACCCAGCCAAAGAGGAGGCTGCCGCCAAAGGGGTGGTCTGCCTACCCCAATGTGCCCATCTGTTTCCTATCGACTGCATTGAGCAGTCAGGTGGAGGAGGAAGAGCAGGATGAAAGAATCTATAACGAGCTGGTTACCTACAAGGAGAGATGAACCTGTTAGCTTTAATTTTGGTCTAAACAATTTACATGAAGTAAAAACATCAGCAAATACGCCTTTTGTTTTCCTATGGAGTTGATCATAATTGCACTTCATTTAAGAAATTCTATATTAGAAAAACAGCATTTTTTAAAAATTAAAAAATAGCAACTTTGGTCAAATGAGATGAGGGTATCTTGTCATAAATATGCAGAATTTGGAAACAGGACAGAGGTGTTAATGGGTGAGCATCAGAACTCAGAAACTCCCACTTCATCACAGAGACAAAGACCTCAGTGCTTCAGATTCAAGTTATTCACACACCACCTGAGTACCTTTCTCCTCAATATTGAAGAAGCTTTTTGTGCTTTTCATGAAAGGGAGTGAGGAGAAGTCAATCATGCTTGAATACTTGACTATGAAAATTATCTCAAGAACCAAAATAAATAATCAATTAACAGGGGAAAAAAAACAACTGCACATTAACATCTTTATTGCTCCACCTGTTCCTGTGAAGAATTTCTTTCTGCTAATACAAACTAGCCCAGGACTTTCTTCAGGTTTTCCTGCCTGCTGGTACAAATGTACTCTGTGCAGGGAAGAATCTTTGAAGAACATATATAATGCAAGGCCATATCTAAAGCATACTAGAGGACATTCAGTTCCTACAGATTTTTGTGAGCCTGCCATCTGCCTGGACTGCTTTGTGACACGGTGTGACACAGGATAGGAGAGGGAAGGTCTCCAGGAGATCTCTCTAGTGTGTAGCGAGACAGTGATGAACTTGTTTCAGCTTCTGGAAGTCACAGTAGTACAAACCTCTCAGTCCTACTGGGCAAGACAACAGCAGTGACTGGTGCCTCCCTTTGTTACTGTATTGCCATGTGGGGCTGTATGACTTTTGCGTTCAATGTTTCTATTGCTATTCTCTATACAAAGCTCACCTATGGCAGATAATTCCTAGCTTTGAATCCAACAGAGCTATTCTGGGAGCACAAAGGCTATATTAGCCTCTAGGTACGTGCATTACAACTCCATCTTAGTTGTAACTCTAATTTATTTATTTCATGGTCAACAGAAACACTCAGCCCTACCAATTCAGGTTTTCACAGGTGAAACTTCAGTTTCCTCATTTCATTGTATGTATTCATTTTCATTTCTATGCTAATTTAATTTTTCACTATTCTTTAACCACAAGCAGAAGCCTTTTGCAGATTTCTTGGCCTGTCATTTACTCATCTGCATTCAAGTGTTGTCTGTGACCAAAATACCTCCAAAGTGTTTTAATGACTCCACTGGTTTTTCACTTGTTTTCAGGCATCATCCTTCTCAGTGTTGTACCAGGAATGGATACTCTAATATCTGAGCTCATTGCTACATAAGATAAGGATCCTGTGCAAATGAACTCCTATTGGAAACGATCCCTTGGGCACTACTGCATCAACTGAGCAAAAATAGCAGACAACTATGAGAAAGAGGCATCTGCTGTTGGTTTTGGTTTTTTTTTCCATGTCAAAGCAATTTATTAGAAGTAAGGTGACCTACAAATAGGAAGGTCTGCTGCTCTGCAAATGCCAGCTCTTCTCACGTGTCCCATAGCTCTACTTCACTATAAATCCATGAGTTTCTCAAGCACTGGTATGACAAACAGCCTTGAGAAAGCAGCATTTTCCTCACCAGTTCAAACCATTGGTTAATCCAGCCCTGTCACAACAGCCAGGTCTTCCTACTACAGACACGTGCAGAAGCACAACAGGTTTGCCACCTGAAGTCAGTCCTGGGCTCACAATTGCAGCCCAGTGTCCACACATAGCAAACTTGTCCTCCTTGCTGAATATACGTCCCCAAAATCAGTAGTCTCATCAAACCACCTGCTAGAGATGTTAGTTAGGAGGACATTCTCCTCCCTAAGACCCAAGTTCTGCCTGCAGCACCCTTCTCCATATGCTCATGGCAATCACCACGCCGCAGCACCCCACTTCCCTTCCTGCATCCCTCCTCACCCAGCTGGGCAGCTCCCAACTTGCGTAAGGGGGGCATGAAACACAGCCAAGCCCCCTCATTAGCATGCTTTTTTCCTCCTCACAGCCATCAGAGAGCTGAGAGAGGTCAGCACTGTTTGTAACAGCACACACAGCTGGAGACCAGACAGATCTCATTAGGCATTTACAAATCTGCCTTTAGAATTGAAAATAAAGCTCAAACACTGGAACGGCTGGAGAAATGCATCTCTGGCCAGTCTCGGTAAACTCTCAATTTACCCAGCACTTGGAAGAGCCTTACAAGTGTCCTGCTCAACGTGCCACGGCACTGTGAAGAATTTCTTGCATGCCTTCTGATTAGTTGAAGTTTTCTTTATTATTTAGTAATGGGTCTGGATGCTTGTTTTCCAGATTCTTCCATGCTACCGATCCAGGCTCCACTGTGACTACAAATTGGCATTTCCTACCGAGGTGCAGGAGTAGAGGTGCAGGGGATATAGCCAGACCTGGACAAGCACAACATGTGCCACTTTAGATTTATACCCAGAAAGGACACATCCCTGCATCCTTCTGAAAAAGCCCAGGTCTTTGCTTCCAAGGCATTTCCGAACGTCAGGTCAGAAATGCTCTCTGCCCTCTTCTGCACTGACTGATGAGCTTACATGTGCTGAGCTGCAGCTTCCCAGCTCCCTTCTGACATACTAGCCATACCCTGTTTGTGGTATCTCCCCTTTTCCTCTTCCTTCGGCCATTGCAGAGCAAGACGGGCTGCCTCCTATGCCTCACTGCTTTCCTTAACTAAAAATTCCTTTTCAAATTGCAAACAACTTGATCATTTACCTCTTTCTCCAGCCTTTTGAGATTTTTGCTGTGCCCTTGATATGAAGCTCATTAGTGTCTTCATGCTAACACAATTCAAAATCCTTAGAATTCACACTTAATATGCAGCTCCCTAAACTAATTTATCTTAGTGAACTATCTATTTTTCATCACTTCTAGTAAAGTAGCACCTCTCTTTAAACATGTTACATGCTGCTCTTTAATAATGCTCTTCAGCAAGCAGCTTAGGGCAGGAAGACAGGACTAAGGACTTTCCTAGCCAAAACTGAACAGGGTGAACAAGAAAAAATAAGACAACACTTATGTAGAAATCCCATGACAAACACCAAGTTCCTTTCATCAGAGTATTATTTTACACCAATAACAGAATGGCAAACATCAAAAAGTTGTTACATATCTTCAGTTGACAAGTTTGTGACCCAGACATGTGCATGTTGCTGGGTAAGACTATCTCCTTCATTGTCTTCTCTGATTGTTAGATTGTCTCCTGCTTATCAGTGACAGTCTGTTCAAATAATTTCTCCTGAGTAAGCAGTCTACAACTTAGCTGTTAAAAAGGTGGTCCTTCTCTCCACTTTCCTACACCCACATCTGTACAAAAGAAGGCAGAAATCGGATGTGTCTGTTCACTCACAACTAGCCGAGTGTCCACATCCTTGCTTACACATCCATCCCTGCCTGAAGTTTCATCTGTCAGAGTTGATCAGCCAGCATTACATTAAGGGAAATACTGCTTCCCTGAAAATGGCCATTTGAATTAAACAGTAACAGTTTTATACCCCAGGGGTATTATCACTATTGCAGTCAGATTTTTACAATTAATTAGTTCATCATCTGCCCTTGATAATTACGTGGCACTTCTCCATGGCAACATTGATTTGTGGAGTTTAGCTTCAGAAAGAGAAGAAACCCACAAACCCTCAGATTTCAGCATAGCAGGCAACACCAGCAGCAACAGCGCTCAGGCTGCAAATCCTATGAGACAGCAGCTGTTTGTCTAACTTCTGTTGCGCTTCAGCGGTTGGCAAATTTAGCACGGACTAGTGTTTAGCTGGCCCTCTGCTACAGGGCTCGCAGCTGATGAGTCATGTGTTGACTCACCATTTCAGGCATGCTAGAAAACCAGTCAAAAGGAATGGCATGGGCTTCACAGCAATTCAGGTTCCCTCCTCATCTAAAAAGAGCTGCCCTGCTGGGGAGGTGCTATTTCTTTCTCATCGTGTTACAGCACGATTTGTTTTAAATTTTCCCCATTGCCTGGCTTGATCATGCCTCTAACACTTATTACTTTGCAGTAATAATAAGAAATAGCACCTAGGCTTTAAGACTGTTTTCTATGTTGGAAGATCCCAAGATATTCTTTATATTAGGTGCAGCATATTCAAGCCATCTAATACTTGCCCAGCAGTAGAATACTGATACCTCAGAGCTGCAGAGTGATATATGTTTAGCAGCAAGCATCAGAGCAGCCACTAAGCATGAAAATGACATAGCAAAATTAGACAGAATTACCATGACGATACCTGGGCTGGAAAGTTACCAATGTTGAAAAAGTTGTAAGTTTTTCAGTATTTTGGCGGCAAACTAGATGATCACTATGGTCCTTTTCAACTCGGGCCATTCTATGATTCTATGATATGATTCTATTTTCTCCTTCTTTAGTGAGTAGGCACTCACTAAGAGAGTTAACAAACAAAGTAAGTAAAACTAGGAGAGTTAACCCTAGGAGAGTTAACAAACAAAGTAAGAATACTTACTGGGGAGTCAAAAAAGCCAGCCTGAATTCTTCATCTTCAAGTGACTTCGCCTCCGTTGTACACAGGATGCTTCAACACTGTGATTAACAACAGCTACTCAGCCTGTTCTAGTCTGGCTCTCAACAGCTCCTACTGAAGCTTTTCTATTTTGAAAAATTAACTGGAACATGGAGAGAAACCTTGCTCTCTGCCCACCAAATAGTTTAATGAGAGTGATGGATTATCTCCCTTGTCTAGTAAACACCTCAGTATTTGTATAAAACAGCACATCTCCACCAGGAGAAACCTAATTTCAGCATGATCCTTGACTGTGTGGCTCCTCTCCTGCCCAGGAGACCCACCGAAACCCTGGAGACCCTGGCAGTGTGGGTTAACCCCCAGCCCTTCCCTGGATGTACCTCTACTATGCAAGATGCTGGGGGAGAGGGGGGAGCTCACTTGGGACCCCTGTGCACTGCTAACAGTGGAGCTGTCTGAATGAGTTACAGTAAAACAACAGGGTTTCAGTTTCTGCTGCATGCTGTTCAAGTGAAGTCTAATCCCAGCTTCCCATCCCTGTTGTTGGTGAATTCAGAGTATGTATTTCAGATGCAAAAATGATCAGGCTTTAAAAGCAGCACAAATCATTAACTAACCCCCAGAGAGCAGATCCCCTGTGCAGGCCACAGAAGAATGTCAGGTGGGAGCAAACAGGCAATTACAGTTCCATCCATGCCTGACTTACTTAAGGTGCTCTGTTCAGCTAGCAGCTTACCAGTGACTGACACTAGCAGTGCCTAAAGAGTTCACAGTACTAATGGGTAGGATTTCAAGTGCACTAGAAATCTGCTCCACAGCACTTCCTGGCTACTCTGATGGAATTAATTTCATCCTAATGCCTCAGTGCCCATATTATGTATCCTCCTCCTACAAAAAAACTGCATTTCAAATAATTAAAGCCAGGTTAATTACTCTGCCAGTACACTTACAATGCCACCCCATGTGGCAAGGAACCACATGCGGCTAAGGAACCCCATGCTGTTTCCCATGTGTCTAGATGGGGAAAAATCCCGCTCTTCTACATTTTATTAAATAGCACTACTGACTAAAACACGGATGTTACGTGTGAGATCTGATGGGGTATTTGGTATGAGATTTGAAAGCCTAAGTGTTCACAACAAAGCAGGACAGAGGAAAGCTCAGGAACTACATGTCTCTTAGGGGTTCCATCCAAGAGTCTGGTACCACTGTCAGAGCGCTCAGCTTTTCAATCCCAGCCCCATGAAGGGCAAGGGAAAAAAAATCAGCTGCTAGGTACAGATATACTAAGAGGTGATAACCATGACAACAGAAATGAAAAGTTCAAACTGAAGACGGTTCATCGGAAGTGTAAGTAGTATGCATTTACTAAATATACCTGTAAGCTGGAAATCAGGAAGGAGGTCCCTAGTCAGCAGAGCTATCAGGTGTTAAATAGTCTTTCATAAAATGATAGCTTCATAGATGAAGGAATGCCAGGCTGTGGAAGTGCATATAAGAGCAACTAGATGTGACAGTGGGGAGAGCTTACTTTCACTGAGATACCCTTCTAGTCTTACTTTTAAGTACTGCATATGTCCCAGTGTATTTCTCTGGGGCATTTTCCACATACCCACCTCCCCCAGGCACCAACATCTCTGAGCTCTAGCATTGGTAAAAACAGGGAAATGTTTTACCTTGTAAGCTTTTGATCTACCCATCATCTAAACTGGGAAAAATGAAAGCATTTCAGCTCTCTGGGAAGCATAGCCACTACCTTCCCTAGGTTTTCTCCAGATAAAATACCTGGGACTACACAAAAAATTCAAAGTCGCAATAAAAGCTTTGTAAGACTCGAGAGGTACCTAGTGTAAGATCTGTTACACCTAAAGCACCAAGTAGCCTGTGTTCTCTCTGATGATGTTTATAGCTTGGGTAATTTCACAGACATGCTTTAATTTGCTGCTCTCAACTCAGAGAGCATTTCTCCCCAGGTTCAAATATATTGCCTAAGTGAGTTTCCAACAGAAGTCTACTTGGACATTAGGATGTTTAACTAGCAATATAAACCTAATCCTTGTCCCTCTTTCACTCTTCATCACACCATTTACAAGCTTGTTTGCACTGTCAGTTTCAGGCAGCCTTTGTAAAGTCTGGGAACAGCCATCTTCCACTGCTGGCATCACAAATGGGATGAAAGTGTTACTTCAGACAAAGCCACTAACCTAAGTAGCAAACAGTACTTTTGAACTTTTGTCTTTCCTTATTGGTCAAGACAGCAGAAGATCAAAGCTTTTGTTTTCAGAAACTGCAGAGTGGATCAACAGGTAAGAAAAGAATGAAAAGCACAGTTTAAAATTATACAGTTCTGAGGTGGACTATGCATCCCCCTTAATTATTTCTGAAGCCAAATAATTCACTATTTCTTACCAAATCCCACCACACTGCTTTCTGGGATTGTTGTCAGGGAGTGGAATATGGGTGTGTCTGTATATATAGCACATCGCCTTTTATTTTTTTAACTAGACTTGGCACACAAAGAAATACATCAGTCTTTATTCTGAAAAATAGCAAGCCATGCCCTTTTTCACTCATAACCCTTGGTCCTCAACATGACTTCTTTCTCCGTAAATCTTGAATCAGGTGCTCCAGTGACTCAGAGCAAAATCTGTATGTGTTTTACCCTAAACCAGATTACATTCAAATTCTGTCTACAGGGAAGGACGCCTGCAGGACAGCAGAGTTCACTGTGTCAGGCTGTTTGCCTTTCAAATACCTCCCTCCTTCCACATCTGAACACAACAATAATCAAGCAGATTGCAGGATAACAATGGGAAAGATGATTTTATTGCACAAATTTAAAACGCCTGCAAAGTTAGAGACAGCTTCCTGAAAACTGGGAAAAGTTTCATAAAAAGTCTTAGTTACAAAATTCATTAGCCAAAGGTAAAAGACCATGGGATAAAGGTAAAAGATCAATTAACTTCATAATTTGATATATTTACTAGAAGTTATCCTATAATGAAGCCACACTATGTGATCACTCCCTAAAGTTATTCCATCCTTACAACAGAACTGATGAAGAAATGGGCAAAAAATAACTGCATCATTGCTTCTTTTTCTACCCACAAATAATTATTTATATTTTTAAAAAATAAAATATTTTAGCTGGAGCAGGTCTCTGGGGATGGTTAAGTAGTATTAAAGGCACTAGTAAGAGACTGAGCTGGTCTCAAGCTGCACCTACCATAACTTCCTAGTTTGCAGATGACTTTTGATTCATTACCATGGCAACAAAGAATGAACCACGCACCTGCAGTGTGACAACAAATAAGCCACAAACCCACAGTGTGACCAAACACATAAAGCAAATTTTCACCTTATGATAGTCAATATTTTTATCAAGGTCAAAGTTTAGTGAACACTATTACCCATCATAACTATATGCATAGTACACACGTATTAAACCAAGTATATAGCAGAATTCAATTCCTCAGTTACAGAAGCTCAACTTGATCCGTTTTTTAAAAAACACAGGAACTGAGAAAGCAGAGAGCAAGTGCTGGCCTCCACAGAAAAGTATTTGGGGGTCCTGGTGAACAACAACTTGGATGTGAGTCAGCAGCGTGCCCATGCAGCAATGGAAGCCAACTGCCTACTGGGCTGTACTAGTAAGAGTGTAGTCAGCAGGTCAAGGGAAAGGATTACTTCCCTCTCTCTGGATTTGTGAAGCCCCATGTGGAGTACTCTGTAGCGTGCTTGGCCCTCCCAATACAAGACAGCGGTTGCCAAGTCTCTTGCAGCAACTAAGAGTGACAAAACATTCCAGACTTCCAAAATGAAGCAAGTGTACAGTTGAAACTAAAGTAGGACACTTTTTTTGAGAAAACCACCTCCCCATCTGTAAATTCAGTCCATCAGTTCAGTCTCTAAAGGCTATTCTGGCACCACATGTAATTATATCTGAGAAGAGCAACTTATCAGTTTTTCCTGTGTTCACCAAGATGATCTTCATTCTTTCTTAAGCAATTCCTTAAGTAGTCAGGGCATTTTTAGTCACTTGGGTCAGCATGCAACAGCAAAAGTGGCAGTCCTTTAATTACATCTGTACCCCATATGGTTAGCTTCAGAGGCACAGGAGAGGTCCTGAGTCTGACAGATAGCCCATCTCAGTGTTTAGCAGGGACTTGTGGGATGAGCAATATGCATTCAGTACAGCACACGCTGGTGACACACTAACCAAAACTACCAGCTACCCTATTGACTTTGTGGAGAGACACTCATTGGGCTGTCTCACAGCTCCTGTACCTGTGACAGACTACATCACACAGATGAGCATGCTCCGAAGCACAAAGAGCCTGTTGCAATACCATTTAAAGCTGCTGAAGGTATCCCAGCCCGATTCAAAAGGCTTGTTTTCTTTCCTTGGTTCACCCTTGCATCCTGAGATGCACTCACACAAACAAATACAAAGCAGCAGCATTATCAACAAATCTGTAACTAAAAGGGAGATTCATTCTCTGGCTAGACTATTACTTTATCAGCAAAAAATCCACTGAAACAAATTCAGAAAAATTTCAGACTTATTAGGAAATATCACAGCTGAATACATTTCTGATACACAGCTACTGAAGGCAAAAAACATGAGTGAGGAAGATACTTATGTAGAACATAAACTTGAAGCAGTACAGAAATTAAACTGACATTTACTTCCTTTCCAGGACATTTTTTTTCCTTGTAATCTGATATGCAGAATTTGCGCAAGACTGAGATGCAACTAGGCTTCACTTCACAATAAAACTGCATCTTCAGATTTCACAAAGGTGAAAACGAAGCCTAGGTTCTCTTGAAAAAGTTTAATATCAGCTCAAATTAGAATTTAATCTGTGTTTCTTCAAAGGTTTGAAATTTGGAAAACTTTGGTGTTTTCAGTTTGGTCTAAGCAACTTCACAGTACATGCAGTGTTCTCTCAAACAGGAAAAAGCAGGGAAAAGTCATGCTCAAAGAGACAAAACTCACCTGGAAGGGTGCAGCAGCATTGCATAATGACGGTCATATAATTTTATATTACTCTATATCTTATAACTAATCCCACAAATGAAAACCTACTCAATTTATGCCAGAAAAATCACAAGACCTAGTGAGGGTAGCAGTATTGACCACCTACCCGGCAATAACTGTCAGCTTGCTTTTGCAACTACCTGGACAGGACTACAGGGGAAGGTACCATAACTTTGTCCTGATATTTATTGTTTTAATTGAAGATAAATAAAACATAACAATTAGTCCCATGTGTTCACTTATTTTGTGAACAAAAAGCATTTCAATAACAGCAAAGCAATTCTCAGAGGGTAACACAAAAAGTTGCCTTTGAAACTTCGTCCAAATTAAAGGCACAAGTTTGGGAACTTGGGGTAGAGGAAATCCAAACAGCAGGGCAAACAGTTCACTTGTATTAATGCACCAGCTGCTCTGAGTTAAATGCATTTATTGCTTAGGTTGAATTCCATCTTTCATCCCTTAACCAGCTGACTTCAAATGGCTACTTTCTGGAATTCCAGCCTTACAGAAGAGCTGGTCTTGCTGGTCTGTGAGCCTGTATAAATATCCAGCACTTTTCATTCATCTGCATTAGAAAACAATTGTGACTTACGCTGGTATTAAGAGTCCAACACACATGAAAAAAAATATGAGGCGCTGTATATTTATGGGAACATTCAGTATTGAAGACAGTTATTTGATGGATTTCAAAGGATTTAAGAACATTTCTAATGGAGACAGATTATATTTTAATTATTGCCTGCTATTAATCAGGGTGAGATACAAGCTCTTCACTAGAACTGAAGCTATCTTGAGATAGAGTAAGTGCTATCCAGACGCAGAGCAGTCCTCAACAATCACTATTCTTTTTAGCCTCACTTGTTTACTGCTCCAGTAAGGCACAGTGGGACTTCAGTAACAGCCTTAAAAATGGGCTTTTGACACTTGTGTGGAAGCACATACCAGATGCCTACTTGGTCAGTTCTCTCCTCCTCCTCCTCTTCTCTTCCTCCTCCTCCTCTTCTCCTCCTCCTCCTCTTCTCCTCCTCCTCCTCTTCCTCTTCTCCTCCTCCTCCTCTTCCTCTTCTCCTCCTCCTCCTCTTCCTCTTCTCCTCCTCCTCCTCTTCCTCTTCTCCTCCTCCTCCTCCTCCTCTTCTCCTCCTCCTCCTCCTCCTCTTCTCCTCCTCCNCTCCTCCTCCTCTCCTTCTCTCCTCCTCCTCCTCTACTCTTCCTCCTCCTCCTCTTCTCTCCCTCCTCCTCCTCTTCTCCTCCTCCTCTTCTTCTCCTCCCCCCCCCCCCCCCCTCCTCCCCCCTCCCCCCTCCCTCCCCCCCCCCTCCTTTTCTCCTCCTCCTCTCCTTCTCTCCTCCTCCTCCTCTTCTCCTCCTCCTCCTTTTTTCTCTCCAGTTTACACCAAATATTGCAGTATCTTCACAAAATGTCAGGTATACCAGCAAGTCTAAATCAGCTGTCACTCCAAAAAAATACACTTGTTGAAGTGCATAGACAAATAGAAAATACAAAGCTCAGTAAAAAGACTCGAGACTCAAAGTCACAAAGGGAAGGGGAGAGGTTATTAAAAGCTCTAAATAGAGGACTCTTGATTGGGACTTTTTAATTATATCAGTCAAGCATGGACAACAATGTCTGACATTTCAAAATGGAATTTGCATCTCCAAGGAAATAAAACAATGCTTAATTAAATTCAGAGGAAAAGCAAGCTTATCTTCATAAAAGGAAGTAGTACATAAGTTTCAGAGGAAATATTAAAAATATTTCTAGGATTCCAAAACTCCAGTTATAAAAGCCAGCGTATATTTAATGTTGGAGTGTGCTACTATTGATACAACTAACCTTGCAAGAAATGCAAAGATAGATTTTGTGACAGGGAACAGATGGTTTCCTGACCTACATCAGCCAACATGCACAAAGCGGCACAGAATCCTGTCATATGCAAATTGTGTGTAGGAAGCTTAGAAGAATTTCCTTTCACTTAGTTCCTGAATCTTTTACAAAAGATTTATTACTGTGTGGCATAAATAGATGCTATGAAATATTTTTATTTGGATTAGCAACAACTTAGTCAACTGGAGTTAGGGCAACTTCAAGGTGTGCAATTTTAAAGAAGTGTCATCCCATTTTTCCAAAGTTTGGCATATCTACACCTGGGCACATAATAGTAAGTGCCCCACTTCCCAGACTCATCTGAAATATCCAGAGTAACACAGTGAGCTCCCATATTGAAATACTAGGGCCCAAGCAGTGAGGCCCTGAACCAAAGTTGACCTCTAGATAAACCTCACAACCTAACAATATATCTAATATGTATAATATTGATCACATATGCAATGTATTACCTTATTAATATATGCCAGTTTATAAAAGTTTTGTTGTAATGCTTATAGAGCTTTGCTCTAACACTTGTTCTGTAAGGTTAGCCAGCACAAACAGTAGCCAAAATTAAGCATGGATGCACCCTGTCACCACAGATGGTAAAAGAAGGTAGCAAGTCATGACAAGCTTTGTTGAGAGATTCATAATCAAGATAAGTAGATTCATTTGTTCTTGTTATCTCCTCCCTCCTGCCCCGGCCAGGCTCGAGATGGAAGTTAACAAGGAGAAAACCACACCAGACGTTTTTCGCAGTTTAAGACAGAAAGTTGTTTATTTAACTGTATAAAAGTAGGGACTGTTTGCAGGGAAATTTGGAAGCCTCATCTATACAAGTGGGCACACTGTATAGAGACTTCCCAATTGCCGGGAAGGGTTCTTCCTCCCCAGTGACTGCAGATCTGGATGATGGTAACATATTATTAGGGCAATTGGTGATGTATCTTAACCACTATCACTAACTATGTAGTAATGGTTAGGTGCATTACCTTACTTCATTTATTATTTTGCTGCTTTACCTTATCTTAATTTCTTTTCACTATACTATTTTTCTCATTATTCTATCACTTTAAACATAAGCAAAAATAACTTTGCTTCTTTAATTTGGGGCCTGTGTCCTTTGTGCTAACCCCGTCAATTGGCAAAACATATATAAACTGCATTAACTAAGTATAGCACTTAATATGGTCATTTCAGATTCATATCACCTCAGTGGTTTTTCTCCTCTTTACTGAAAGTCTTCTCAGGAACAAGAAGACACGAATTGTATGTACTCAAATTAAGATGCTATCTGTGAACTAACATTAAGCTGTGAACTGTAATGAAACACAAACAGCAGAAAAAACCCACTAATACCTTTATGACTCCACGTGGTTTCATAAGGAAGCTCTTCCTTCTAATGCAAGTCAACACTATTTCAGATGATAGTTGTCTGATGGTGCTGGAATAAGTCCAAAGCAGCTCCAGAAGCTTTCAGGGCATCCATTAGCCTGCTAGTACCTAATGATAAGTCTGGTATACCCTAGTTTCTTTAAATCAACATCTCAGAAGTATACCAACATTGATTCCTTCCACTCCAGAACATTAGCATTTATTATACAATTCCCCAAAATTACATTAATTAAATTTGGTACCAACTACAATTGCTGATGTTAAGAGAACCTGAATTGCAGCAGAAGCCCTTCTGCTGAAGTTACTAGGCAGCCTAGCAGAACAGCAGACAGCTCAGTAAGAGCTGAAAGTCAAGAGTCCAGTGACACCTTTCAAGCATCCATTCATCTCCACTCCCACGGCTATGTCTTTAGACACAAAAGGCTGATGACTTTTTCAAACAAAGGCCTGCAAAGTTCCGAACGGTCTTCAGACAAGATCGTTTATATTATTGCAAGAGAAAGACCTATCTGAAACCTGAAGCTTCCATCACAAGAGGAGCCAAGGTCACTACTTGCTATGGTTAATTAGCTGCAGTTTAGTTGTTCTCTACTTTTTCCTCCCTCAGTCTTTAAAAACAGAACTCATTTCTTAGTTAATTCAAAATTACCAAGTTATTTACTAATACAGTAACTCATCTACTTACTGTATAATCAACGCTTTTAGATACAGGTATCCACTAGGCATTTTATTTCACATAGATATCCATGGGGTCAACTACATTTGCTGTACAAATCAGGTACCCAAGTCTGATCAGTGACACTAGAAATTCAATTATTTTTGGCTTTCTAGAGGAATCTTTCGATGCACTAGGGGACAGCTATGCATCTATTTAATCTGTATACAGATCCAGTCTTAAAACAGATGGTGAAACTTGGATGTGATTTCATAGTTAACACATTTGATGGTGACAATTCTCAATCTCTTTGTCTCAAAACTGTGGCTTTTTGATACCCGGCTACACCCTACAACATTCAGCTAAGTAGCATCAACATCCAAACTAACCAGATTCCTCCTACTATTAGGACACATCAGAAACTGAGGAGCTTTCTAGATAATTGTCACCTTTGGTTTACTTAAAATGGTTTCAGAAACCTGAGAAGTCAGTCACTGCTTTGGCAGAATATAGTATTTTTTTGTTGATGGGTACCACTACTTTATCATGAGAGAGGCATAGAGCTCATTTCTACCATCAGGAGGACAAGTTATTTTGTAATTAAATTCCACTACTGAACACGCTACCAAACTAGCTATCCTGTCTAAAGAAAGCAATAGGCAAGTAGTCTAAATTATACCACCTTTTGTATAAGCAGGGTGGTGAGATACTTGGAACAAGTTGTGGATGCCCCATCCCCGGAGGTGTTCAAGGCCAGGCTGGGTGAGGCTTTGAGCAACCTGGTCTAGGGGAGGTTGTCCCTGCCCATGGCAGGGGGGTTGGAACTTGATGATCTCGAAGGTCCTTTCCAACTCAAACCATTCTATGATTCTATGACTATTTCCTCCAAGATATTACAGTCCATTCCATGTTTGCCTTTTTTTTCCAGCTTACTATATGTCACCTATCACCTGAAAGTAAGGTGACTTAATTTTAAATGCTGCATCTTCATTTTTTCCAGCTATAAAGAGGATAGCCAATGTTGAAAAGTTCCCCATTTTCCACTTTGAAAATCTCACACAGTTAAACACATACATACACACACACACGCACACATATATCACATCCCTCATGCTGGTACAGAACATGAAAGAGGAGAAAAAAATTTATGCAACATTGAATCTCAACCATTTCCATACAGAGTCAAAAATTAGTAAACAGTCCCGAGAGCCAGAGCAGAAGGATAAGAGACAAAAATGGTACAACACAGAACATATTCTATATCTTAGAAATGCATTAGATACTTTCTCCTTAATAAGGTCCTAACAAGGTATATTAGTGTAAATATTTAGCCAGTAATATAAAGGGGAAGGAAATAGTAGGGGAGAGACTGTTGCCTCTTGGTGCTAGAAAAAAATGAGATACGACTGGGCAAAGAAGAACCCTACAGATGTCAAAGGAGAAAAGGTGTAGGGAAGCAAACAGACACAGATGAGCTGAAGAATTAACAGAAACAAAGCAGGGGTTTTCAAGGCGTCTGAGAGCTTTTCAGTCTGAATTACTTTAAGTAATAACCGTGAATGGAACTGAAACACTGAATCTATAAAGCTCCCTTTTAAAGAACAGAAATGAGGCAGATGCATCTTGCAGAGAGCAGGAAGCAGAACTTGCAGGTTCTGGTTTATGTAAAGGCTAGTCCATCCAGTGTACAAAGTCAGAGGACACCAGGAGCTTTGTTGGCATATCAAATGAACAAACCTGAAGTGAGAGATTCCGGAAAGCCATCTTGCTGTCCAGACACAAGCCTTGATAATGGCCAGACCAACTCTGGAAAATGAGAGACTGCTCAACTTTTCTGCATGCAGATATATCTGCGCTATATGGCTTCAGGCATTAAGTCCAGCCAGGAAAAGTTCCTGATCTCCAGGGCAGGGACAACTGTAAAGCACATGGTTTGACTTTTTAGTTAAAGGTAATGGAACTCTTAGGACCCAATTTATTAGTAGGCAATTTTAAAAATGCTTGAAGAGCCAACACAAAACACATGTAAACGTGAGACATTTCACCTTACCCAATATCTGTTATTTGTTACTAAACCAGGGCTGCAAGCAATATTCTTGGCCACAGGAAGCTGATCCATCTGACAGTAAGTGACACATTAAGTCAAGACACAAGCATTAGCAACAAAGCATTGTGCCCAGAAACCATGCAAGTCTTCCTCAGGCAACCTTAGTCTTTTGTCTATTTCCTTAGCCTATCTGGATGAACCAATCTACAAATTATGCTATCCAGTTAATCTGGATTTTCAAGTTATCTAGATTTTATTTTATTTGCCCATAGGAATTTCTCTTTCTTCTCCATTCACATCAAAGGAACGAACGTTGCTGCAGGATTAAACTTCATTTTTTATGCTTAATAGGAGCAGTTACATCAGTAGCTGAAGTCTGGCCTTGAAAGAGACAATTTAGTCAAACAGAAAACAGAAATCCAGGTGCTCTATGTTTTCATCTACTATATTTGACATGGAATTCAGCTTTTGCCACAAATAGTACCTAAAAGTAATTATTCCAAAATTAGTATAGTAGTTCAGACAAGTTAGGTAGATCTGTTGTCCTGGTTTTGTCTGAGGCAGTGTTAGCTTTCTTCATAGTAGCTAGTAAGAGGCTGTCTGTGTTTTGGATTTGTGCCGAGAAGAAAGCTGATAACATACTGATGTTTATAGTTGCTGCCAGGACAGTCAAGGACTTTTCAGCATCTCTGCTGTGCCAGTGCCTGCAGGTGCAGGTGAAGCTGGGAGGGAGCACAGCCCCAATTACTAGCCTAGGATTTGATCTTAACTTTAGGAATTCAGACCCAAATTATCCAAAGATACATCCCATATCATGCATCATGCCCAGTATATAGATGAGGGTCTGTGTGGAAGTTCACACTCTCTCTCTGGGTCATCTGGCTCTCTTGGGATCTTATCTTTTCTGGGATTGCGGTCCCAGGACTCTCCCTGCTCTGGGATTGTTAGCTGGGAACAGGCTAAGCCCTCGTCATCAGGTGGTGAGCAGTTTCACTGTGTATATATTAATATTATAATGATTATTATTTTTAGTTTTATTTTATCTAGTTATTAAACTGTTCTTCTCTCAACCCACAAATCTTTTTTTTGCCTTTACCCCTTTAATTCTCTCCCCCATCACCAGGAGGGGGGACAGTGGAGGAGCTACCAGCCAGGTTCATAACCACAACATCTGGGGACTCTTTTTCTGAGTACAATATACTACTGCAACAGGAGAGCACACACTTAATCTTTCAATAGGTGTCAATCTCTGCTCTGACCAGCAAGCAGACAACTGGTAGGACTGAAGCAGCTTTTGCTGGTACACTGCTGCATTGCACATGACCTAATATTGCACATAGCAATAAATCAGCAAGGAAAACTTTACTTTCTGAAGTTTGTTATGAGCTGAATGGTGTAAACAAACAAATACTGGCCCAAAGTATTTTTCTCAAGCACAGAATATCTCAAGTTATACAGAGAAATATAGGAAACTTTTCAGTAAGACAGGCAAGATGAAGTGTCAGGAAGATTGAAACTGCAAACAGACCATCCCTACAGACAGGATCTCATGCAGCATGACCAGTAGAAGCAAAATTTCAGAGATCCAAGACAGTTATAAACAAATAATATCGAACATTGGGAAAAGGACAAGTGAAAAAAAAAAACCCAGTTGAATCCTTTATAGCCTCTCTTAACACTTTGCTTATAATTCTTAAGTGATACAGACAGATTATTATTTTCTGTCTCAGAACCAAAAACAAAAGTAGCAGAGAAGGATCTAGCCAAAGACATCTAAATTATCAAGTTATATTAAGAACAGCAAGAGTATCTGATATAGCATCACAGACATCATGAAAACTCAGAACCCACTAAAGTAAGGTTTTACTAGAACAAACAAATTCAGGTGTGGTGCAACAGCAAATACTTAAACTTCTTCCTCTAGTAATCAGCATTTAAAGTTATTTTTTGTAAATCTGTGTTAGATTATAATTCTAATTTATTCCAGTTGAAGAGTGCATTTCAAGTTGGAATATAATAAACCTGTGGCTAAACTAAAATTACTTTTTAATATATTTAGCATATTAGATATATTTAGTGGGTAGCCCTGCACAGTAAATTCATATTCATTTAAGCTGGTGAGCAAATTGGAGTCTACTTTGTCTCCAACTTGGTCTCAAATTAGTGATCTAAATGCCAGTTGTAGTGTCTTGATTACTAGTCACACAAAGGCTAGAAGAATCACAACTTTACTTGTAGGCTCCTACATAGAATTTATTTTCTACTGGCAGTTGAAGGTTCTAGATTTATATACAGCATAAACTAAAGTAAGATCACAGAATAAGATTAGGAAAAGCTACACTGAGGGATTGTCAGTGAAGATTAAAATGCCTAACGCATCTCTATGTGGGTTTCAAGTTGTTTGAATAATTATTACTAAGATTCACAATCTATTTTTTGGGCATTTTCATTCAGTATGGTTCAGCTAAAGGTATTAAGCTAATGACCAAGAACAGTGCCATAGTTTTCAATAAATACAGAAACATCAAATCTTGAGTTTCTGTCAGAAAGCAACTCTAAGGCTTATTAGAACTTTGAACCACTACTTTGACAGGCAGGTTCCTTTACAACTCTAGTTTTTGGCTGAGGATTAAATCATAGGCCTCCATTTTTCAAAGCACCCAGTGATACTTGAAGCAGTCAGCTGAACAGGACAATCTAAAAGTTGCCTAAACTTCAAGAGCCAAAGTCCTTAGAGAAAGTGCTCTCCACAATTAGGTGCTTTCATGGACTGGTTTCTTAGCAAAGTTACTTCTGCCTAGCAATTTTTCATGGCTTACAAATATTTTCAAAAGACATCATCTCAGTTATACAAGAGGAAAAAAAAAAGAATGATAGGTTTAAATTACACTGAATTTTCTAGGCCATCTACCTCAGAGGAATAAACTAAAAATTTCATTATGTGTTATCCTATCAACCACTCCAGCTTTTGCTTTTTACTAGTTGTCACTACCTTAACAGTTTACCATAACTTATATATAAACGTATTAGCACTTCATTAGAACATAATTATCTTTAACCACCTTCATAACAACTGGCCATGTCATTTATGTCTTTCCACACCAAGCAGGTTCTTCTAAGTTTCCCCAGTATTCCAGAGACCTACACCATCAGTTGCATAAAACCAGATAACAAAAGCTTTGAAACATCCCTAAAATTGCAGGCTAGCTTGACAAATCTCAAACTCAATGTTTTGATTACATTCGTATGATACATTATGTGTATGCAGCAATGAAGGATTATCTTTGCTAGTGGAATGAAATGTGCTTCCAAAAGCCAAACCCAGTCTTCCAATACTCTGGACATATACCACAGGTGGACAAAAAACCCCAGGCCACCTCCCACCAGGCAACCGAGCAATTAAGAACTATCAAGACCATTTTGTTTGAGGTTTTTTTTTGGGTTTTCTTGGGTTTTTTTCTTGGGGTTTTTTTTTGCCAGGACCTTCAGTTCTCCCAGTCAGTAATCTCTGAAGTGACTTAAGTTGTCAAAACAATTTCATCAGCTCTGTTACTACCTGTTACTACGTCATTCACATACATCACATACAGAGCCTTCAAACACCACAGTGGTTGAGATAGAAGGAGTAACTTCAGGTCAATGGCACCAAACAAGTTACTATACTATATTTTAAGCACGTATCTATACAACATTACAGCATTCTGCACCCAAATTTGTACCACTCGGAGAAAGAAATAGCAATAATGCTGCAAGAAAGCAGACAAATTTAAAAACTCTGAAGGTGAAAACCTTCCCTCCACTCTTCATGAATTTCACATCTTTTCATTGATCTTTCCTCAAGCTGGATGCTCACTACGTTAGATCCTTTTGTGACCCAACAGTAGTAGTCCTTTAAAAATCCCTTGTTAAGTGTTTCCCTTTTAGTTTGTACCTTTTCTTACTTTTCCTTTTTATTATAGCCACAAATATTTTGGACATAACAAAAAAATTGTATTTTCTATAATTAGACTAGCTTGTAGAATTTAAACATGCTTGAGCAGAGGACAATTTATATCTACCAAAGCTAGACATGTGAATTACTACTCTTCCCCTCCATTCCTACCTTCCTCAGCAGTGATTTTGAGTGGTCAGTTTATATACGTGGTGGATTTCCTCAAATTATTATATTCCCCCTCTTAAGTGTTGAATGGACAACTCATTTCAGCATCCAACACCACAGATATTCCAAAGGGGTATGGTTAGGAAGAAGCCACATGTTCTGCATATACAGCCAGAGAGGAAGAAACATATCACCAAGAAAGTGGATGCATTTTCCATACCTTAAGCAAAAATCTAAAGAACATATGAAAAGTTTCAATTTGTAATGTTTTTATTCAAATCAATAACGAATACAAACATTTGAAGATGTAGAAAAATAAAAAAGGCCATTTCCTACATACTAAAAACAGATCAAACTTACTTCTATATGTACACACCTTTCTGTGGGAAATCCTAACCAGCAGACATTTTTCTGTTCTCTTCAGAACATTCTATGCCAAATTCCCTCCCTCTAAATATAAGCCACACCTAAAGACTACAAGTAACATTTCAAAAAACCTAACCCTCTAAATGTCCCTGAACAGCTTACAAAAAAGCCATTTCTCACAATTAATAACCATGATAACATCTTTCACTAATGACTTTAGGGCAAACTACATGCCAAATGGGTAGTTTGCAATTCAAGCTTTCTGTCATTTGTTGATATATAACTTGGGCAATGTAGTTAGACTACATCTTTATTTTTTAAGCTATTTTTACAAATTCAAAAAAGCAATAATAGCTTTGTTGATAGCATTCTTCCTTCCTCCCTCCTTCCCCCAAAAGTTTCAACACTTCAAACAAAAATGTATCTGCAAATAAGAATAAAAAGCAGTAGCAGAGGTCTGAACCTAAAATAATTGTTTTTTACATCATCTGCCAACACAATAGCAACTGAAATTATTACCTGCTCAATATCACACTGCACTAATGAATGTAGTGGAAGCATTATCACAATAACNAAGCAGGTTCTTCTAAGTTTCCCCAGTATTCCAGAGACCTACACCATCAGTTTCATAAAACCAGATAACAAAAGCTTTGAAACATCCCTAAAATTGCAGGCTAGCTTGACAAATCTCAAACTCAATGTTTTGATTACATTCGTATGATACATTATGTGTATGCAGCAATGAAGGATTATCTTTGCTAGTGGAATGAAATGTGCTTCCAAAAGCCAAACCCAGTCTTCCAATACTCTGGACATATACCACAGGTGGACAAAAAACCCCAGGCCACCTCCCACCAGGCAACCGAGCAATTAAGAACTACCAAGACCATTTTGTTTGAGGTTTTTTTTGGGTTTTCTTGGGTTTTTTTCTTGGGGTTTTTTTTTGCCAGGACCTTCAGTTCTCCCAGTCAGTAATCTCTGAAGTGACTTAAGTTGTCAAAACAATTTCATCAGCTCTGTTACTACCTGTTACTACGTCATTCACATACATCACATACAGAGCCTTCAAACACCACAGTGGTTGAGATAGAAGGAGTAACTTCAGGTCAATGGCACCAAACAAGTTACTATACTATATTTTAAGCACGTATCTATACAACATTACAGCATTCTGCACCCAAATTTGTACCACTCGGAGAAAGAAATAGCAATAATGCTGCAAGAAAGCAGACAAATTTAAAAACTCTGAAGGTGAAAACCTTCCCTCCACTCTTCATGAATTTCACATCTTTTCATTGATCTTTCCTCAAGCTGGATGCTCACTACGTTAGATCCTTTTGTGACCCAACAGTAGTAGTCCTTTAAAAATCCCTTGTTAAGTGTTTCCCTTTTAGTTTGTACCTTTTCTTACTTTTCCTTTTTATTATAGCCACAAATATTTTGGACATAACAAAAAAATTGTATTTTCTATAATTAGACTAGCTTGTAGAATTTAAACATGCTTGAGCAGAGGACAATTTATATCTACCAAAGCTAGACATGTGAATTACTACTCTTCCCCTCCATTCCTACCTTCCTCAGCAGTGATTTTGAGTGGTCAGTTTATATACGTGGTGGATTTCCTCAAATTATTATATTCCCCCTCTTAAGTGTTGAATGGACAACTCATTTCAGCATCCAACACCACAGATATTCCAAAGGGGTATGGTTAGGAAGAAGCCACATGTTCTGCATATACAGCCAGAGAGGAAGAAACATATCACCAAGAAAGTGGATGCATTTTCCATACCTTAAGCAAAAATCTAAAGAACATATGAAAAGTTTCAATTTGTAATGTTTTTATTCAAATCAATAACGAATACAAACATTTGAAGATGTAGAAAAATAAAAAAGGCCATTTCCTACATACTAAAAACAGATCAAACTTACTTCTATATGTACACACCTTTCTGTGGGAAATCCTAACCAGCAGACATTTTTCTGTTCTCTTCAGAACATTCTATGCCAAATTCCCTCCCTCTAAATATAAGCCACACCTAAAGACTACAAGTAACATTTCAAAAAACCTAACCCTCTAAATGTCCCTGAACAGCTTACAAAAAAGCCATTTCTCACAATTAATAACCATGATAACATCTTTCACTAATGACTTTAGGGCAAACTACATGCCAAATGGGTAGTTTGCAATTCAAGCTTTCTGTCATTTGTTGATATATAACTTGGGCAATGTAGTTAGACTACATCTTTATTTTTTAAGCTATTTTTACAAATTCAAAAAAGCAATAATAGCTTTGTTGATAGCATTCTTCCTTCCTCCCTCCTTCCCCCAAAAGTTTCAACACTTCAAACAAAAATGTATCTGCAAATAAGAATAAAAAGCAGTAGCAGAGGTCTGAACCTAAAATAATTGTTTTTTACATCATCTGCCAACACAATAGCAACTGAAATTATTACCTGCTCAATATCACACTGCACTAATGAATGTAGTGGAAGCATTATCACAATAACACTGATTTGAATCACCCTCTAATGTACACCTAAATATTTTTTGTACAAAGTTTTGCTCAGTGATATTAGTCAAATTATCTTAAACTTATAGTTCCTCGCAATGCTCTGTCATTCTATTTGCTTTAACATTTGACCAAGACACCATTTTCTTTCCATGTTCTGGCAACAGATGGGTTTTGGAGCTGCAGTAATGTAAGAATAGGTGAGGCAATGCTTGCAGAAAGACGCAGCTGCTTAAAAGGACATGATTGGAAAAAATATTTTTGGGGCAAACTTAGCTCTTCCTTAGGTCTCAAATAGAGTAGGAAGCTCGAAAGTTGAAAAAAGTTGCTCAATTTACATGAATGCACTCAGTCCCTAAGAGAAAAGCAAGCTGACAGTGGTTCAAAGAAAACTCCAGAGAAACAGGTTCTCTCTAATCTTTTTCTTTACCATTCCTTCAGCTTCATCCACATCATATAACAAAGTTGCTTAGCAAGAGAACAGTTAATGTCTACTTGTTCAGCAACCAGAACATGGGCACCTAAGCCCTTATCTTCTAGAGCTACCTGTAACAAACTAGAAATATTTACCTTGCCCTACTGTGGATACGGATCTCATTAACTTTGCTATGATGAAGATGAATGCAGGTTGAATACAGGTTTTATAACAGCATCCTGCCTGCAGCACACTTAACTACACTAGCTTTTAATTCTATTGCTTCTACAACTAGGACTCTTCCCTTTGGAAAATCCAACCATCTGCAGAGAAAAAACACTAATATCACAGAAGCAATGTTTAATTCTGTATCAATTGCTAGTTCAGTACGACATAGCCATTCTTCTCAACATTCTGTCTTAAGGTCATCTTATTAAAAATCACTATTCCGTACTTATGTGCACAGAACACATAAGTTATTCTAAGTCTCTTCAGCAAATTTTAGTCAGTGTCTTATTTCCTGCTGTGTTAAAATATTTTAAGATTGTCCTGTGAGCTCATTTCAGTACGAATACATTATATACTTTTTTTTCTTACTTGCTAAATACTTATTTTTTTACTCCAAAGGAAAACCCATTTTTCTATAAAAATCCTGATCACATTTTTCAACCATTACCCTACACTCAAAATTTACTGTGGAATACTGTTAGTACTGGTAACATCATTTTCCAGTTAGTTCACAGTACTGGTTAAGATTAAAGGACAGCGCTGAAAACTACTTGAAGTGTACTGAAGCTTTACTTTTCTTGAATACATGACAACACATCATAGGCAGTTTTATTGCAAACTGAGAAGAAGCCAAAGAATGTGAAATGTTTTTATTACTAAGCAACCCTGCAACACTTAACATAGGAGTCATACTTGTAAAAATGGCTAAATAGCAATTTGTAGGTAAGATGCAGCTACACAGAAGATGCGTTCAGGAAGTTTTGTGTGTCTAGTCACCTACTTCCAGCAACTAAGTTTCATATAGACCTACTGTGAAACTACAACCACCAAGTACATCAACTGACAGCCAGGATCAATATAAAACAAAAAGTTCTTGATGTAAAGAAATTTGTTCACTTTTAACAAGGCAGGAAGACACACAGCATACATTATGAAACAGCAAGTCAGTATTTCCGAGGTAGTCTAGTTGCTCATTTGACTGGGAGAGGTAGAGCTAGTTGAGAAATCAATAGCCAAGGCCAGTCAAAATTATAATTATCCCAAGTTTTCTAAGATGCAAAAAAACCTACTCTCAGCCTGAGACTGCTTACCTCACCAGGGATTCGGTTGTCTTGCTCATATTTATTCACTTTTACATAGGTAAGGTTATCATAAAATATCCATCCAGAGAGAGAATGCTCCCAGAAACAACCAGGGAAACAGCTTAACTACATTTTGGCATGTGTCAACCAATTCATCTAATTTATACTTCTTACGACTATGAAAGTTAGTATAGCTAAAAATGGCTCTCCTATTTTTTGGCAGGTTGATATAACTACAAAAACAAATACATATCAAAGACTAGAAGCAAGTTAAATCTCAAATTCCATAGGGTTCACCTATATAAAATTCTCCATGCAATTTCTTCCCACAGGAAAAAACCCAATAATTTTAGAGATGAAAGCCAATGAGACATATTGGTCATACAGATATTAAACCCCTTGTATCTTAAAAGTTAAGATACTGGGTACAGAATCATACATAATGCTCCCTTGGATTGATGTAGACTCTTCCAGGTCCTGAGTTTTGTGGATATCTGCTGCTCCAATTTTTGTAGTATGTCTGCTGATAAACAGGATAGATATGCTGAAGATCTTCTTGTTCCTGTGGCTCTTCAGCCTCACAAGTAAGTTGCCTTCCATTCATAGCTTTCTAAACACACACAAGAAGTAATCAGTTTCATAGGTAATGTACAGAACCTGCAACTCCTATTCGTGTTAAAGCTTTAAGCAAAATAAAAGGCACTTGATCTCCAGAACAGTCCTATGAATCAAGAAACATGAACTTCAAGATTCTAAATCACTAACAGACATATGACAGAAGTGTCAGTAACTACTCAGAATTAACCTCAAACTTTTGTTTCAAGGGAGGTTAAATTTTAAGGCTGAATAAATCTAAAAAAACAAAGCACAAACTATGAAGAAGTCTGTCAACACTCCTGTGTCTTGTTATTTTATTCAACTAGAACTCTAAAGCTCTAGTCTTTAAGTATTTAA
>VZTO01015192.1:0-15358 GCA_013400615.1 Syrrhaptes paradoxus
ACAAACACCAGCTGCTGACACCACCCTGAGCACTCAACTGGCCTCATCTGCTTTAGGGACAGCTGTGAGCAACTCAACAGCTCCGGTACCATCTGTGGGGAAGGAGTCTGAGCCTGGGAGAAAGGGGAAGGCGAGAGTTGCTTTACATACAATTCCCAGTTAAAATGCACAGTAATAAGAGGCTGCTAAGCAGACCCAGACACGTCTTTAGGAAGCCTGGGATCTCTCAGCCAAGCCTTCTGCATGTACAGCCTCCTACCCCCTGTGCACCAACAGAACAGTGACACCTTCTGGAAAAGGCAGAGGGAGAAAGAGTCACTGCTTAACCCCGCTTGTTTCAATTATTTCAAAATATCCAGCTGGCAGAAGGCTGGCAGACACACACCCATCTACGTCAGCAGGGATCTCCCACCTGTATTTTGCTGCCTGCTGTACCGTGTATCCCTGTCCCTGTGCACCGGTGTGCAGATGTCTTTGTCCTACAGCTGAACATGAACATAAACACAAGCTGCGAAAGAGACAAAGAAAAAACAACTCTGCTGTCCCAAGCTTTTGGATGAGGTCCAGTTTTCCTTTCACACCCAGCTCACAGCGGTTCAGATTTGTTTGATTCTTAATTCCTGCATTCTGCAACAACAACACAGCTGCTGTTCCTCTAAGAAACCTCTTTCATTCCCCTGGCCTGAAACTTAACGCTTGTTTCACCAATGTCCAACGTGAACCTTCACCATGCTCTTCTGTGCTTTCCCAAGATATCTTCCCGAGCAGGCAGAGCAGTAAGGAATACTAAAACTACCAACAANACAAAGATGAAAAAAGCATCTCTGCTCTTCTGCCTTGCCAGTGCACATCACCTCAAGGACTCACACAGCAGCACAACAGCCCTGCGACAGAAAACTACTCAGAAAGCAAAGCAGCAAGAGGAGGCAGAGTCATTATGGGCAGCAAGTCCAGGATTTTTGCCAAAAAAAAGAAGGAACCTCCACAGAGTTGGATTTTTTTCCTATGAAGGAATTTGGTTCCTAAACCACAGCACATCAGCCACAGAAGAGCTCAGAGGATTGAGAGGAACATCAAACTCGTTCCCACAGCAGTTGCTAGTTCTGGGTTTGGCATGAACAACGGTAACCGATACACTACTGAGCAATTCCCCAGTAATCCCAGTTGTAAGTGAACAGATAGTTTTCCACTATGAACTGAGACAGAAATTATTAGGAGCCAATGGAGTAACTGTAAATTAATTTACCTTAGGCTAAATAGAAAAATAAATTAAGTAATTTTTTTTTTTCAACCCTGGGCTCCAAAACAGAAGTGGCAGAAGCTGCCTACAACCAGTTAAGGGACTAACTCTTTTTCTTGGAAATTCAAAGCACAAGAGGAAATATCCATCTTCATCTCTGGCCGAAAGTAGGGTTTGGTGAACCAGCAGCAGAACAGGAGACTAATGAGGAAAATCCACAGAAAAGCCTGCCTGTTTGCAGATGATCTCTTTTCTTGTTCACTCAGCTACAGAACATCTTGTTCCTTTCTAAGCACCTACGACAGCAGCACAAGCTTCAGGAGCTTTGTTTCCACTCCTCTCCTGGAAACAGGAATCGAATCGGCACGCGGCAGCTGTGTGTCTGGGCTGGTGTTTTACCTTTGATTCCCCTGTCCATCTTCATTAGGCGTCTGATCACCATCTCTCTGTTGTCTCCTTGCCGGATTTCAATTTTTGTAGAAAAATGGCCATTTGATGGTTGAGGGTTCACCAAAAATACAGACACGCTGGGCTGTAAGAAAGTTCACACAACCATTCAAGGAGGATCTGTATTCGTGATCCAAGCCTCAGGAAACAGGAAACGACAACAAATCAACATCACCTATCAACAAGTACTCCAGATGGATAAACTGATCTTTTACTGATGAAAATTAGAGCTAGAAACATTCATACAAGACACCCCTGTTGCGGAGTTTCACTAACCTCACCCAGTACTCACCAATACATCCCAGGCTCCATGGCACAGCTCTAGGAGTGCTTTTGGAAGGTTTTATTTCTAGGCAATTGAATGCCATTTACTAGCCCGTTACAAACTAATGAAAATACAAAGTTGTAAAAAACCACTCTAGGATTCAGCCAGCAAGTAGCACAAGGTTGCACACAGAAATTTAAAATACCTTAAAACAAGTCTCATAAGCAACACAATTCCTAAAGACCAGTGGGGAAGTGAGATTGAGCCACACGTGCAGAACCACCTCAATTCTCTGGTTTTGGACAATGTTTTAACTAGGATACAATCTACCTTATGTAAGGAGTGGTAGTGGAGGCATACAGCTGAAGGAAACAAATATAAAAATAGGCTAATGCTCAGGTTTTAGCAGACTTCAGGCCAAATCATTAAATTGTGCTGACTGGAAGAGCCTACAAGCTAAGGTACAATCACAGTCACATTTAGGGCTCTATACAGAGGAAGAAAAAAAAAAAATCATAATTGGTTCAGGAGATGTTTCTTCTTTTGAAGGAGTGTTGGATCAAAGGCAAAAAAGTAAAATGTTCATGTTGATTACAGCTTTTAAATGGCATTTGTTTGGTTGTTTGTTTTTTAAATTAAGTTTTCAGATTTCCAATATCTGAATTTCTGATTTTACCTCAGTTCTGAATACGGAAAACGGTTTTCCAGGACAGCAGTCTTCTTTTATTTTATCTTCTGCTTCAGATGCAAACTTCACTTCAATGTGATCCAGCTGTTACAAAGAAAAAAAAAAATAGGGGCATGGGGTGGGGAGGGAAAGAAACAGGCTTAGAGCCTTAGGAAAGGCTGGTCCTCCAGCTATCCCAATAAAAACCAAGCAATGAATATGCCGAGTATACACCAACCTCCAGGGAATTTGTCAAGTAGACAGTGTTCTCCATGAGCACGGCACGTTCATCAAATTCCAGTTCCAGATCAAGAACACGTGAACCATTCTTCTCCAGATTTTCCTGGCAGAGGAAATAGAAAAAAAAAGGATGAATACCCTCTAAATGCTGCCAGTAAAGTGACGCTTCAAAACAGCAAGCCATCTCCATCAGTCACGAACAGAACAGGCTTTTACGTACGAGAGCTCTGCTGGCACAACAATAATTTTCCTGTAACAGGGTTTCTTCTACAGGGAGTTAGTGACACTGATGGGAGGAGTAAGAGCGATTAGAACACATTTTTAATACAGGAGTGAAAAGGTGTTTGACATTCACTGTTATTTATAATCCCTACTTAATGTGCAGGTTGAGAATTCACAAAATAAGTCAGCATTTCAGTGGCACTTCACAGCAGGAAATTCATTCTCACGACCTAGTTTAAAACAAAGGGCAAGCACCCGACAGCTGGACATGTGCACAGAAGTTGTAAGACAAGTTCTCTGCAGGGAAATAACAACTACCTTAATACGTCAACATAAAAGTAACTTAATTAGTCCAGAAAGCCAACAGCGACAGTCACAAGATACAAAGCATTAAAGGCAATATAAAAACCACGTGTTTCTTGGGTTTGGGTTTTTTTGTTGTTTTTTTTTTTTTAACTAAAACAGAACTTCCTCTCCGCAGTTTAATCTGTCCCCTTCTTGCTTTCATATGCTGAGCCAGCTGTCTCCTCTGAAGCTCTGCTTTGTCAGACTCAGCATGGTTGTGGTTTCCTGGTCTCCTTGTCAGTTTAATGTGAAGGATTCCCTACGTTAACACAGAACTGCTTCCCTTTGTAAATCACAATGTTTCTTCTCCACTTAAGCTCTCCTTTATCAACAAGCAGAAATGCTCCTTGTACACTGGAACTGCTGAACAATTAGTTTCAGAGAAGAACATACTGATCTGGGGAGTCTAGCTCAGACGTTTCTACGTCTTTATGCTCTTTGAAAGGGAAAGGATGGATTACTGGGTAAACCCCAGCATGCCAACCCCTTCCCTGTGTGCACCAGGATCACCACCTGTTGCCAGATTAAGGACATCAAAACCCAGGGATGTTTCAGACCTCACCCACTCGCAGGATCGAAAGCTCGTCTGACCTCTTCCAGCTGTGTCAGTTGGTCTAACACATCACTGCATCTCTTTACAAACTCCACTCACACACGAAGCTCCACAGCTGCTCTGTGCCCTCTGAAGGCTGCTGAGCTCCCATGAAAAGGAATAATTGTACCAACCGTAGAGAGAGGGCAAAGGAGCACCTCCATTTATAGAACATGACAAAGCTTACAAACAGAAGGCGTTACCACATGCATTTTAAAAATCAAGCTACAGCTTATGGAGAAAGAGTAATATTTTTTACACCCAAGATTTTTTCCATTACTAATCCTTCTCAACTTCTACAGATCAGAAGTCAAAAGGTTTTAAATCCTACTCCACACCCCTTTTTTTAAAAAAAAAAAATTGTATTTGAAGCACAAGTTGTATAATTTGCGAAACACACAAAGTACCAAGCCTCAACTAGACCATCAGCTCACCCAGGCCAATTCATGGCGAGATATTTCTGTTTTATCTTTCCTCCAGAGAAGTCAAATAGGTTTACAAACAAAAACACGAAGATGCCAAAGAAGCAAGGGGCAGGACAGACTGAAGTCAGAAGTTAGTACAAGATCCAGGAATGAAATACGGGAAACAACAATACCCGCGTGTGAAGTCACAAATCACCCCCCTCGTCCAACACGTTTCATTCACTAAAGCTTTTCCTAGACAAGAACTGTGCCTCCGACACTTACCTTAATCATGGCAACAAAAGGCATAACCTTCTTCATGTACTTCTTCAGCTCTGGCAAGGTGTTAAGCTCACTGGCAATTACTTTATTATCCGGCAGTTGACCTCCACTGGCCTAAACATTGAGGAACATCCATTAAAAAGTGTAGGTGTCACCACAAAAACTCTCCCTTTAGCATCATTTACCCTTCGTGCATTCCCATAAACAGCAGCAAGGTTTGTCACCATCGCTGATTCCACAAAGAATTTTCTCATCCCTTTGAAACACTTTAAAAGTACAATTTTAAAACTTTGACCAAAAAAAACCCAAAAAAACCCAGGTAACTACTGCCATTCAGGCAACTCAGTATTATCCTGCATTTTCTTCATTCTTCCAGGTAACTATACGTTAATATACTTAAGTTTTCTAGCAGAATGCATTTCAAATCCACATTTAACCCTCATCACAAGCACATTTTTAAGTGCTAGTTTCCTGAATTGTTTAAGGTTTTACATCCAAAGTTTAGATATTTGCAACAACCCTACTTAGTGCATCAGACCAAACAGCAGATTTTAACCCCGATGCAGAGAAGAGCCTATAGAATACCCAAAGTTTAATATCCCAAAGCCAAATTTCACACAAGGAATATTGGTTTATCTCAATGCTACAAGTTGGAAGAGTCACGACTCTCTATCAGCTACAACAGCTAAGAAGGACGGTTCATCAAGCCCAGCAGTTTCCCCGTGTCAGAAGCACAGAATCCTCTGCTTTCAGAAAAGCCTGACATTCCTTGGGACATTTTCATTAAGGACCAAATTGTACTGGAAGTTGTAAAAGCATAAGGAAAATTAAAACTATATTGCTTTATGTTTAAATAATTTGGTAACAAATTACAGCTTATCAGCTTTTTATAGATAGCCAAAAAAGCCCCCAGAAAAGCAGGTAAGCAGCCCAAAGACACACGAGAGGATGACCACCTGATAGTGCTTGCGCAGAACTGACAAGGTGGTGTGCTGCCAAGGTGGGTAGTTCTTTGCCACGTAGATGGTGCAGTGAGAAGGTTTCTGGGAAGGTTCTTTAGCACTCTTCTAAAGGAACAAAAGGAAAAAAAAGATTAGGAAGGAGTTCCAAGGCAATGCAGAATGACCAAGTACCCACACTTAAAAAGATGAGCTGGCACACTTCACCTTCCCTTTCACCGGTGCCATGTAGCTCTTCAGACGGAGGCGGAGGTCGTGAGCTGCTTCCATGAGGTACTGCGAGGAGCGAATCAACACCTCGTCCACCGGACCTGCTGTCGGCCACGAGGCTCTCATGATGGAATCGGGCTTTGGAGAAAGGGAGGAGTGACATGCACCAAGATTAACACACATCAGTATCTGGTGGTTTTTCAACCACTATAGCTTGACTGGAAACTACAGCTCAGACAGTTTGAACCTCAGCGAGCACCCACCTATAACAAGGTTGTAAAGGAACAAGCACACAGCCACCAAGCATTGGCTTCAAGTGTGCTAAGGAGGAGACACACAATGACACCAGCCATATAGCTACAAAACTGCATCTACAAGCACAAGGCAATCAGAAAAAAAACCCTAAGTGCGTAAGTGTAGGAACATTGCATCATTTGGGCTGATTTTAGATCCCCTCTTTGTGAGTACACAACCAAAGTGACCTGTACGAAAGCTGCACGTATCATCACAGTAACAGGCCAGCTCTGTACGCTCACTGGCCTGTGGACAATACGCTATCAGGGCTCTTCACATTATAAGACATGGTTCTTCTACCTGCATGTGAAAGGCAACCACAAGCCTGACACGAGCCTTACTAAATAATCAGTAAAAGCTTAGATCTGAACCAAATCCTAGAACTGAAGGGTTAGTACCTTTCCCAGCAGTGACCAGACGTGCTCACATAAGTGGGGACAGATGGGAGCCAACAGCAGAGTCTGCACTTCAATAAACTGGAACACCAACTCTCTGTGCATTCCTTCTATCGCCAGCTCACGATATTTATCTTTCGCTGCCTGAAACACAGCCAATGCAGCTATCGTTAGCACACTCCAGCTGCCACGGAGAAACACGCAGAAGAAAACACACAACTCTTTGCTCTAATATGCATTTAGAACGTAAGCAGCTTAGAACTCAGGAATGGATTATTACAAGAACCGTGTTTTCCTGAAGCACCTGAGTGTGAATCTGTCAGTCGGCTGTTTGATTTTTGCATTAATATGGTACTTTTTAAAAAAAGCATTTATTGGCACAGACATCAAAGGCAAAAACACCCACGACTGTGTATCAGGTACTATCATCCTGAATAACTTGCATAAAGATACTAATGAGTACTAAGAAAAAGGCAATGAATATGATCTATCATTATACGTGTAATTCAGCCTAATTAATCGTATTCCTGAACATCATAAAGGAGTCTCTGTAATTCACTAAGTGAAGTGGCATAATTCAGCAGACACTCTGGAGACATGGTTTATGCAATATATCAAAAGCACTCTGCTTCCAAACAATTTTGTTGATGTATTATCTGGATTTCTTACAAAGAGGCCCTTATTAAAAAGGAGCTAAATAAAGGAAACACTCATTTAACAGTGCCTTTTTTAAAGCAGCTTTTTGCTCCTATTAGATATCAGGACTATTTGCAGCATCACAGTTGTCTTCCTCTGGGCCTTTGTAAAAATGACACAAGCGAACCTTTATAATTTCAGATTTATTCCACTGAAGCACTCTTTTTTTCTTGGCACAATCCTGATTCCCATTCAGCTGTGTAATTAGGGATCAGAGACACCATGATCAAAAGAAACCCACAATGTAACAAATAGCAAGTGTTAGTGTCTTACACCTCCTACCTGAAATTCAAAGAAGCCAGTTTTCAGAGCTTCCTTAAACATCATCTTCTCATAGTTTTGGTCTGTCTTCATTATGCCTGCACTCATTTCACTGGAGAGGAAGGGAAGTGAACCCATCAATACTGTAGCCTCCCGCAATGGCAACACTGTACAGCATCACCAACATCACCCATGCAGCACAATCACATAACCTACTCTGTAATGCGTTTTGTTTTATGGAATTCATTAACTTGTAGGAAAAAACCCCCAAAACCTAGAGATGCTCCTTGCCTGAAAAAAATAATGGACCAAACATTAGCCTTGGTACAGCACCTGGCAAAGACTCTGTCATTGAAGGTGTCGGCGGGCCCGCTTCTTAGACTGTCTCTGTTTGCAATCATCTCCTTTACCCACTCCACCCATGTGTAGAGGCGAAGAATACCAGCATCTGCCATGGCTTCCACAAAGTTGGCATCTTCAACAGTGTCTCCAGCATCAGCCAAGGCTAACCGCATGCCTGAAAGAAACTGGATCGGTTAACACAGCTGGTGTGCAATCAGCTGGGAGATAGAGATGCAGGAGGGATGGGACCCAAAATTAACTGAAACTAACTTTATTATGAGTGAATAAAATGCAAAGGGAATTTACAACCTGGCTGCCCAACTAGAGAGGAGTCTCAAAGGATGCACTTTACCCAGGAGAGGTACACCACCCTCCTTAGGAAGGAAAACAGACAGACACCGAGAACCAGGAAATGAGCACAATCACCCTCCAAAAAACAGGGGCGTGCAAGAAGGAACAAGGGCGTGCACGTATACACACAGTGTGCATCAACAGTATGTGTCTTATGTTTTGATCTCTTAAGGGACGTGGAAGAATGAAACAGGCACCCTCAAGGAGGAGGTCTCAACACCAGGAGCAGTTCTTGGTTGAAACAGGTGTTGCGCTAACATGTGTCCTGATTTTCTAACCAGAGTTCAGCTTTTCAAACAAGACCAGGCGGTAAGCAGTAGATTTACTGCAATTCATTACTCAAATAAACCCACTGCTCCTTTGAGACCGAAACACTAATTTTAGTCTTTTTGGCATAACTGAAAACCAGATGCAGGTCAGAACATACTTACCATCTGCAGAAAACTTCTCAACAGCTTGAGTTAGGGTAAGAAAGTTGCCTGTAGACTTGGACATCTGAAAGCAAGAGAAGAGCCTTTTTTCACACGTCCATTTTCTTGTTGGATAAGCAAAACCCATGCAGCAAGGGCTTGGGCAAAACACTGAAAAGCATTTTGTCATGAATCATAGCAAGAGCAATTTGGTAAATCTGAACTAGGTCTCACAGCAAAAGCAGACTAAACTTTGCAAGCACTCATCTAACCCCAAAATTTAATTCCAGTAATTTCCTAAATTAAACTTAAATACTGCTTCAAAACTGGCATTTTCAGCTCATCCTGCATGGATTTTTCAAGGACTTCGATGGGGGTTTTTCTTTGTGTTGGACAGTCTCCAAGGCCTAATTCCTAGGTGCAGACACTTTTAATTCAATTACAATCCATTTCAGAACTTGCATACATTAGCAAGTCAGTGGCACAAACTTTTTCCTCTCATTGCACCTGCTCCAACGCTTAACAAAGCTAAAATTTAGTCCAAAAAAGATTCTACATTCTATATTACCCTAAAACTTCACTAAAGATTTCAGCACATTTCTGTTAACTGGTGCAACTACACAAGAGCCAACTTAAGAAAACTGTTAGATAGAACTGAAGGAAAGGCAGGTCTTTACCTCTGATGAATGAAACACTGGTGGGCACCAATGAAGAAACTAGAATTTTCACTATTTCCTCCTCTTAAATCCCAAGCAGCATTTTTCCAGTCTGGCTGGCAAGCGCCTATTTTGACAACCACAAAAGCCACCTCATACATGAGACCTCACTGTACCTTTTCAGAATTCAGGAGGAGATGTCCGTTTGCTCTCACAGCTACTGGCCACTTTTCTCTGTTTGAAGACAAGACACAGAGCATTTGGTAAATACGTTTTTGCTTTAAAAACAAACAAAAGAACCCCATTTAATACTCCAGTTTGGAATTAACACCTTAAGTGGCATCTTCAAGAAAATACCCAGGGTGTGTCTTAAAAAAAAAATCTAATGAGTGTCTTTGAAGATGGGAAGAGGTACAATAGCAGGGATTATCATTGCTGAAATGCAAAGCAGGGAGCATTACACCTACAATTATCTTTCACTGACACCACCTCCTGCTCACCCACCTTTAAAGGCCAGTTGTCATTGCCCAGCAGCACCCGATAAGAGTCCCACGTGTCTCTACCAGTGGAGGAACAGAGATCAGATTCCCCACAACCATCTCTACTATACACGAGAAAACAGCTGTTCCCATATACAGATAGAGGCTCAAGGGAATGCAAACATTGTCTCTTAAACCCCAAAACTATCCTTCTAAAAGCCCCGTGTGATCAGCAGACGCTCACCCTGCACTGCAGAGTCCGCGGGAACACGTAAACACTGTTTTAACAACCCTTGAGAAATAACTGAGAAAACTGAATGATAATAAAGTTACTTAAAATCCCAGTGCAGGAATACAACTCAATACTGGAAAATACATAGGAGGAGATATTTACAGAAGACATTTTAAAGAGGCCAGTGAAAGCTAAGGTTAAAATTTGTTCTCTACTTTTACACATTTGCTTTTCCATGGGGCTATCTAACCAAACACTTCATGCCTCCACAGATAACTAAAAAAAAAAATAAATAGCATCAAACACCACAATTCCAACATCAGCTACGCTTGGATTTAGCTCTAGGTCCTGCTACTGAGTATTTTCTCCACTCCCAGAGGAGGAAAAAATCCTAAAGACACACCAATGCTGTTTCAATATGTTCTTTATATATAGATATCCTCTAAAGCAGCACCAAGTCAAGATACTGTTTAGTTAGGACAGATAAATCCATCGGTTTGTGCTAGAGCTGATTGAAACTGCCAAGTCAATTCTGCTGCATGCTAGAATTCCCCTGTTAGAACAAACAGGATTTCAGCAGTCATATTATGCAGTTAGATTTCAGTTTTGCTTTAAACAATGTTTTAGAATTTGTATGTAAGAATCTTGCATCTTAAAATCTTCAAAGGATTCCAGAAAAAAGGGAAATAACAGTAAAGAGCTGTCAATTTCAGTAACTTTGTAGACAACTGTAAGAAAGCTGCAATATGCAAAAATACATTTTCAACCTGACTGTGAATATTGTACAGTTCCAAAGAGCCATTACCAAATGTACCAGAATCACAAACTCTCCACCTTTCTCTCTCCTGCACACCTGTTTTTGCATTATCTCCAAGCTTACCTTTGATCTGACCACATAGCCACGTGATTGTAGAGGTAGTACGACAAATGATTTGGAACCAGATCTTTGCCAGAAACTCTGAGATCCACGGGATACCAAAATTCAAACTCCTCCTTTAGCTTGTCCAGCTTTTCTTTTGGAATCTCTGTTTTGGGAAATGGAGCTGCCTTGAAGAAGATGTAATCCCAAACTTCTTTGCTCATCTGATGTGCCCTGCACAGAACCAGTCCCGTATTGAGATGGCAGTACAAGTTCTTACACTCCGCAGCATTTTGAGTAAAACAGCTTAGAACTGTTGATTCATTCTCACGACATACTCCATTCGATAAGCAGGGCAAACACGGACAAAGAGCTTACAGGTACTTTGTCCAAGATCAAAGGAATGAGTCCAACATCAGAAATTAAATCAGAACTCAGAACCGCTCAAGTCATGCCCTGCTTAAAAAGCCCTTTGATACTTCCCAATAAAGCATTAACACCCCCAGAAAGAAAAGGTAATTAACAATCAACGCACAATCCTGGATGTCCTGGAAACCTGATCACTTCAAATGCCGCTGCCCCCACCACCACCACATGTGGCCCTAGCTGAACACTGAAAACCTGTTACTAGTACCTGAATTTCTCTGCCCTCCCCTGCACTGGGTCATACAGCCACTCCTCTGGCTTCCAGGAATGCCAAAGAGCAGGAGTCCAAGTGAACCACTGCAGAATTCAAGATTGCCTCCTACACAGAAAAAATAGTGGTCTTCTCCCACTTCAAATGGAGTTAATCCACTCAAATTTAACATTTACTCTAAGACACATTTTACCAATCACCAGATATAGGATGCACAATTTTGAATGAAAACAGTGATGAGATGGAACTCAGAACCACAGTTCTGCACCCACTGGCCTGCATTAAAAAAAAATATCCTTCTTGTTTCTGTAGAAAAAAAAAATCATTCTGAATCCAAAGTAACCCCAGCACCTATTAAACAACTAGTTCAAATGATGGTTGATACCACCAGTCTAGAATAAAGCCTTACATGCACGAGTTTGCTCATGTACACATCAGTTATTGTTCTGTGCTTTGCTGGGCACTGTGACTTAGCTTCTGTTTGGTGTCAGAGATTGCTGTAACCTAATGGTGACGGACGTGACGCGCCATAAACCCCCTTTTACTTTACCCCATAGAGTAAGTCCTAGTGAAAAGTGTTTGCTAACACTGTAAGACAGATGTTATCTACTCGCATAAGAGTACACTCTAATTGTATATGCTTAATTACCTCAAATCTGTAATTTAGTGCTCAGGATGCTCACTTCAAAGTTTGTTTCCAGACACGACTAGCATGTAGGCAGCCTATCTATAATTAGAGAGCTGTGAGCCAAAATTAAAGCCTTGCCAAGTCTTTCAGAGCTATTTCTGTTTTAAGACTCTTTGGAAATGGTTTTCAGATTAGTTATAGCACTGAACAAGCTCAGTTCCAGCTCCAATATGTAAACTACTCCATAAAATAGCTCCTGACACATGCAGAATGAGAGCAGACGATTCAAGGCAAGACTGGCAGTGTGGTTTTCAGTTCCAGGAGAGGTGTGATATCTGAACTCTCTGATCTTTATCACTGGAAGTTCACCACCACTCCAACCAGGAGGTCACAGAGCAGTCTTAGGAAGTACTCTGGAACAAATGCCTTCTCCCTCTTACTTTGAAGGTTTCCACAAAGGGGTTGTGGATAAAAGACAATTCTCAGCTTCTAAGAGTTACCAACTTCTAATATAGTGACAAAAACTAAGGGCTAATCTTGCCCACCTCGTACACTGAAGCATACAACTTTTTATAATTGCAAACAGTCTCAATAAGCAGAGGCACTTCAGCAGCCACTGAAACCAATCACTCAAACACACCTGGCAAGGACCATCACAAGGCAAGACAAACAAGTACTAAAAAAGGTGATTTACTCTGCACACAATTCTGCTTCCAGGGACATTCCTCCTCTCCCTCTGGACACTCTACTCCTTTCTCTTTCCTGATTTCCCTTCTGCAGATTTGCTGTAACTTAGGCAACAGCATGTTCAGTTTTAAACACAAAAGCCAAGAATCAGCCCGCGTGGAAAGTCTTTGTCAAGAACAATTCGGGAGATACACACACTGCACCAAACAAGAAAACTTAAATGATCCACTCTGCTCACCTGATGCCTAGAGGAGATTCTCCTTGGCCCCTCAAGTTCCCTCCCTGCAGCAGATGAGCCACGGTGTAATAGGCCATGTAGATGGTGGAGTCAGAGAGAGACTCTATCAGCCACTGCTCGTCCCAAGGTAACCGGGTACCTGGAAGAGACCAAAGCCAGGTATCAGTCAGTATCATCCCTACTAACAAGCATGACACAAGCAGCTTATGACTTTCAGTGGAACGTATACATATACATACACACGCATTATATATATGCAAGTACTCATGTTTATGCTTTTAAAAAATCGTTTTTTAAAAATTCAACTTCTGCATTTTAAAGTTTTATCAAAGAGAAAGAACTTGCTATTTTTGTAGTCAGCTTCTTAACACAACCGTCAAACCAATTTGACAGTACCACCCTCACGAAGCACTGAGAAAGGGAGTGTTCTGCCTACCTAAGCCGTATGTCCTAGAGCACGCATGCTCTTGCAGCCAACCTAAAGTTGCTTCAAAATTTCTCCTAGTCTCTTCACAAAACCTGTAAGAAATAACCTGTTACTAATTACTCCTCTCAGACCACCACCAGCAGCAGCAAACCATCACTCCCCTTTGCACCCACTTTTATAACTTACGTCTCTAAGTGTTTCAAGCACTCTGATGCCTGTTTCTTCCAGTTCACTTCACCGTAATCTAAATACCTACAGCCAGGAAAAGTTAATTACAACACAGCAATCCACAAACAGAATACAACTGGGCAGCAACGTTATAACCACGGCTTTACTTCGCTTACCACTGGTCACAGAGGGCCACGACACACTCGTCAGCAGACCTCGACATAACTTGTTTCTCAGGTTCCATATAAATCATGGCTTCACCCTAAGAGTGGAAAGGGCAACAAAAGCCAAGATGTAAGTATTAGCAAAGTCTTGAAAATCCTTACAACTTGCTAGAAAGCATCCTCTCCATTCTGATCTGTTTTATCGCATGGCTTTCACCACTGCACAGGCTGCCTCAGCATTGCCTTTAGTAAAACAAGGGCAACACTCGACTGTGTGCTTCTCTGAGGTGTCAGTTCACATAATTTTATAAAGAATGTCTCCATACACAACAAAAAGGAGGACAGAAGCACAAAATATTACTAACTATGCCCTTACCGATTAAAACAGCTACTAGAAAAACCTGGGGGGGGGACAGGTAAAGAAAAATAAAACGGCGAGCTGCTATTGTGCCTTCACAAACTGTGCATCCTGATGGAGGACGAAACAGGATGAAGTGTTACAATATGAACATAACGATGCTGCAGCAAAGGAATACTGACTAAATAAATGAAGCCTCTCCCACTTCATCCTCAACAGGAAAACCTTATTAGAGAGACTAACTGATCATTGTTCATTTACTACTCTTCTTCCTCTGCGTGATGAACCCAGAAATGGGGTGTGTGTGTGTCACAGATACCCTTTATTGCAGGCTTGAAAGAGACGGACAATTCAGATTTTACACTTTCAGTATCTTCCCAACTATACCAAAGATTAAATCAAACCACTGAAGTATTTCCTAGACAAGGTGACGGGATGAAGCAGGGAGTAAGAGGTCTCTGATTAGGCTCTTCACCCCACTTAATCCAAGAACACAAGGTCCTTCTTCTATTGGTATTTCATGCTCTGTAGCTACCCAAAGCATCGCTAAGAGGACTGCCAAACCAAAACAGAGCTTTCTTCAGCAACTCAGCTACTGTGAAGAAGACAAAAGGGATAATTTTAAAGAAGCTGTCTGCATACTACCACATACATTATCCACCATCATCTTCTGAATAATTTTCTTGACATCTTGAACTTTTTGTCCTTTGAATCCATCCACCAACATTACCTGTAAAAGATGGGTCATAGGAGTTGGTTTGTTTTTTTTTAATTAAGAAGAAATAGGTGCAATAGCTCTTTAGATCAAAATAAAGAAGCAGTAGCTGCTGCAATCTTTGACATGCAAAAAAGAAAACAGGAATAGAGGGTTTGGGTTTGTTTGTTTGTCTTCATTAAACAGATGGTCATCTTTACCCAAAATGCACTTGTATAGGTGTCAGCATGCACACAGGCAAACACAGCTACTCGGAAATAAAAACTGTTGCCAGCTTAAAAAAAAACATCTGAGGAATACATCATAGTAAGCCATTACACAAGTAAAGACAGGAGATTAAAAAAACCACAACACACCAACACATTGCTCTCTTCATATCGGTTTCCAAATCAATACTTGTAACAAAATTGATCAATTCCCAGAATGTCATCACTCCCTAGGAACTCAGATTCTAAGTCTCAGTTTGCAGTCATACATTCCTCCACTCT
>VZTO01015194.1:0-28980 GCA_013400615.1 Syrrhaptes paradoxus
ACTCTGTAAGCATAAATAATATAAAGAGGCCAAAAATATTTCATACTCTCAAATCCTAAGTTGTGTGGGAAATGCACCTGTTCAATTATGTGAATCCTTATTTCACAAGGATTGTTCATTTGTGCACCTTCCCAAACATGCACACTTTGAGTTAGTTGTTAAACCGTGAACCAAACATTCTCTTGATTACACTATGCTATTTTACCCTGACCATGAGAGATAATGGCACCAGATTCTAAACTTTAGGATGAATATTATTCGATAGTATACTTCTCATAATCCCAAAATACCATACACATCTACATATTAAAGGCCTCCATGCTGCACCCTGCAGAATCATAAAAAAGCTTTTCTATAGAAAAAACTTACTGTAATGTTCTAGGGAGAATCTTGCCCTTCCTTGTCATGTCTGTATACAGTAAGGACTACTCTGTGTGTGTATGCTCTTGTATGTGCCTGTATATATATGTACTGTACACATGTGCTCACACTGACAATAATAGATTTGGCTCTCCATAAGTGAATTGCTATGAAATATTAAATAACTCGTGTATGTAAATACAACCCCCCAATTTTCTTTAAAATAATATCTACTATTAATTTGCAAAGAAAGTGATAATTTTAAATGCAATTCTGAATACCTCTGCTACTGAAAAACTTGTTTAACATTTCATAAAATCTGCCCATGAAAATTTAAAATGTCCTGCATTTCCATAAACTAATGAGTGAATCGTTTTCACTAGGATTATCGAATGGATATTCCAGCATATTGTGACATTGTTAGATATTTTATTTTATTTTAAATCCATATGAAGGTGAATTAACTTGAATTAACATAGCTTGTCTATAGACAAATTTCCTATCCGTAAGATAAAATCTTGTGCAGCTAATATATTTTCCAAGTTCTTTATCAGGGCTAGATTTGAACCCATATCCCTGCCTCATTATTCCGTCTCCCTGAGTTTGCACATGATGTCGTGTTTTAATTGTACAGTCTGCTTTTGATGCAGTCAACAGTTTGCTATAGTTTGTTTAAAAATACCACGTATCATTCCATAATGTAACTAATTGCAGTTGTACTCCTGTTTATGTATTATTAATAAACACAACAAAATAAGTTGTCCTTGGAGACTAAGCATCTGGAATCCTTGAAGATCTACAGTTGCAAACACCGAAAGGAAGTAAAGCCTTTGAAACAGTCCATTACCATTAAAAGTAACTTGCTGAATGTCCAGTGCAAAATAAAACTATTCCTAGAGCAGCTGCTCGGACAAAAAAATAAAGAAACTATGACAACAGCCTCCCTTACAGATAGAACACCACACTTTGGGGATTTTCGTAGGTGACTCTACATGGAAATCATCTATACAGAGAAATCCCTGACATCTGTTCTGTGCAGTATTTCAAGGACATGCATTCAATATGCCCTTTTTAAAAAATCATCCTGAATAGAACCCAACACTAAACACAATGAGGAGAATACAGGAACTTCTTTTCTACTAATATGGGACAGCAGTCAAGCACCTCGCAGCAGATTCTCTAGCCACACAGATCAAGAGAACAACTGGGCTAGAGGTACACAAGGATAAGAAAGAAGGGTCATTTTCTTCTAGTGTGTTCAAAGAAAACTTGTGCTTTCAAATAAAGTTTCATTGCAGATACGGAGGCAGCTAAAGTTTTGAACGATTGAAGCCATGGCACACATCAACACTCAGTTTGTGGATCAGAAGGGTATGCAGTCAAAACAATCTGAAAGCCCAGAGCCGAAAGGAATAGAACATATCTGAGAGAATACTGTTTTTCCCAGTTTGCAGGAAAACTACACTTGAGCAAAACTGATCCACATTTTTGTACTTATCAAACCTACTATAATAAAAATGAAAATATGGTCTTTATCTGAACATACTTACTAAAAAGAGCCCATACCCAAATCCCACTGTAGAGTGTGGTGATTTGCAGGATGCAAAATGTTAGGAAAGATAATTGAGTTTGGAAGAAATTTAGCTTCACTTATCAAACAACCCACACATCAGCAGAGATTATTTGAATATTCATAGTCACTCTACAAAGTAACAAAAAGAATCTCTCCTAAATCATACACATTAACAGCTATATAACAAAGCAGTATTTGCAGATATGTTCAGCATGATATATCCATCACAGCAAAAGTGAAATACATACTTACTAAAGGTGAATCAACTCATAATATCTAACTGCAAAGGAAGTGACTCATGCTTCTGCAAAGCCAGGTGTTAAGAGTTCCCCAAATATTAGTAGAGAAACCTAAATTTAAAAGGGTTGTTTAATACCTTAGAGGTTGTCTGTGCTCTTCTCAGGATCTGGCAAAATGGGATATCACCTTCTAGCATAACACATGTACTTATTTGAGAATTTGTGCTGCATTGTATGCAATGACAGAGTGCAGAGCTCTCTATTTGCTGTCATTATGCACTGATGACAAATTACAAGTGAATTTATTTTTGTACAAGTGAACAATCCTAAATGTAAATGTTTATTAGAACTTTTGTTGCTACCTCAATCGAAGGCATTAGTTAACTTGCTATTATTGCAGTGCAGTAAGTGACACTTGGCCTCTATTTTACTTTTTATAAACTTGTTATAAACATATCTATTTATGCTAACCACACTTTATATTTTAATATTTTATCCAAGATTTTCTGCTGGTCCAGTTGACAGCAGCAGTTGAATTCATTAACAGATGGAGCAGGAGTTACACTAAGACTTTTCAGCCTACGCAAAGTCTAGAAGAGCCTAGATTTCTCTCCTTTATGAGAGAGTGGAAACAGCAAGTGCAAGAAGGAACAGAAAGTACATTGGGAGTTTCTAGGACATCCAAACTTTTTTGCACATGCTGACAGCTGAAGCATTATGAAGAAGGATTCTTCAATAGATGGACAATGGCAAAAGAAAAGACAATGCTCATGATAGGTATATATCTATGCATGGGTACAGAAAGATGAGTGCTCCATTGGCTCTGATCTGAGGAGTAAACTATATAGCAGGCTGCTTCAGAAATTGGTCTCCCAAAAGTCAAGTGGCCTAAAATACAGTAACATGTATCAAATATGTCCAGAGAGAGTATATACGAGCATCCCACTGAATGCTTTCAAACATTTCACTGAAATGGTGGAAATGGAACGTGCAGGACTTCCCTGTATACTGCATAATAAAGAAAACCTCGTTTTAGGTACATTGCTCTTAACACCTTTTTTAAACAATTTAACAAGAGCTCCTTGCCATCTCTGAGCTCTCAGACCTGCCCTTCCTCACCACCTTGTGCACACTGGCACCTGCAGAAAAGCGTCTGCCTGCTCAAAGGCTTCCCTCCAATCCTCAGCATGTGAAACCACTTGACAAATTTGGCCTTAGAATGACCTTCTCCTTCAGTAGGGTAATACCTCTGCTTGCATTACACAACAGTTTAGCCTAAACACAACAGTTTAGGCTGATTGGGTTTGGGCATCATAAATCAGGCTACACGATTCAACAATCTTTTTCTATGGATGTCTCCTCCATGAGACTTATGAAATGTTCCAAGTGATACCACTTCAAGAAACCTTATCTTCCAGAGTAAAATGGAGCAGCACCATTAACTTATTTTCTCACATAAAACCTCAGCTTATTATAAACATCAGATGACAACGAAGCTGTTTCTGAATGTGAAACTTCTAGGATTGTTTGCCACTCTAATGACACTTTGAGACAACGTGCATTATTAGTCCTTTTTAGTAAGTATCACACATATACTGCTTACAATCTGTGTACTGAATGCTATAAAATATCTTTATTTCACTTCCAACCTGATAACATGAATAATATTAAGAAAATGTAATCTCTGTACTCACCCCAGCCTTTGGTTTAGCTCCAGAGCTGGCTACTGAACAGGGAGATGCTAGGTCAGGAGCATGGATGTTAGGAGACAAGTTTGTTTGTGAGCGACTTACTGAACCAACATCCACTCCGCTTTCAGAACCAGATTCAACATCCTGTAAAAAAAAGGTGTTGCAAGTCTCTTTAGTAAATGTGAATCCGAAGTAAAAATCTAGTTCTTCTAAATAAATATTTACATAGGCTCACTCAAATATGTTTGCATAATTCTGTGTATAAGAGTAATTCCCCTTATTCTCTTCCATTATCTACTCTTTCCCTTGCTGTCCTTTTCAAAGTGGTGGTTTGCATTAGCTGCTGTTCTTAAATTATAAATCGCCACTAACATCAAAGCTATAATTCCCCTATATGTTAGAATGCAAGGGAAGAAAAATCAGTGTGGGGCTGCAGAAGTCTGACATTTTTCTCTGATGTTCAGTGTTTCCTGTGTGCTCCCACCTTCTGTCTCCGGCAGCGTTTCAAGCTTAGTGAACATCTGTAAACCATTACACAGCTGAAATGACATCACCATCCAGCAGTTTATACAATTCAGAGGTACAGCTCCCTAGTTTTTTGGAATCAGCAGACACTTATCAGCCAAATTGTTATTTCTGGTTAAAATTCCCTTACTTTTAATGACACTGATTACATTCCTTTTTTTGAGAATAAAAAGAAGACAAAATATAGTATGTTTTGTTTTTAAGGAAGTAATATTGCTCATGCTTGATTTACTGTGTAGAGTGAGGGCAGGGGATTATACTGCTCGTAGATGAATTATGACACATATCTGCAAAGAGCTGGCTATGTGTAGAACCAGCCATATACTGTCAGGATTATTAGCCAAGATGCAGCCTGTGTGAATACAGCTACACAGTACGCAGAAAGGAGCCTGAACTGTTAACCTCAGCCAACTCTGTGCAGACAAAGCCTCAGTTTAGTAATACCAGGTTCCTAGAATAGGTGAAATATGGGGTAGAGGCATCTCAGGGGTTCTGCTGCTGAACTGGAAAGAAATGGTAACCCTTTGATTCATTAATTCCAGCTAAGTCTTTGGTCTGCCAAACTGAAGCTACTAATTAGACAGATGTCACTACAGCAAATATGCAAGTGTGCTGTTTTCTGAAAAGGTTTAAGAAATTAGAGACAAAGCTGCACTCTAGGTAAAGCCATGCATTCGAGTCAGATATTTCCTGTGAGTCCTCTGTGATATGAAACATTAGGAAAGCAGCAGAGCCATGGAAATACCTCTGTAGAAGTCAGCTTGCATACAGCTGCTCTTAGAAGCCCCTGCTTAGCAGAGCCATGCTACCACAGCGCAGAACCATGTTCCCTGCCACATTACCCATGTTTTTGCATGACATTCAAACGCTTTATTACTCTAGAATCGATATGAGATTGAACACAATGCACAAGTGTCCTGATAACCAAATCTTTTGTTCTGATTCATGACATTCAAAGGCTCAACAATTCCTGGAAAATCAGTATATACAAATAGAATATATCATAATTTATGTAAGCTGTCTTTCTGAAGGGCTGCTCTGCAGCATAGAAAGAGGTACCACCTCTGATTATCAACCAGACTTGCTTATATAGGTTGCCCCAACTCCTTTTATTGCTGTAAGAAATTAGCTAAAATGCTGGCAAGACATAGAGAACAGATGTTAACATCGTATTTAATCTTTCCTCTCCCATCAGTGCTCAGGGAGATACTGCGAGAACATTTGTATCCAGGGGGCAAATGTTTAACTCTTAAAAGTGTAATTATGTTATGTCCTTTAAAAATGACATATTATATAAACTTCAGCTGACCAAACACACAGAAACTTAAATACAGCTTTTCTTACCTGCAGCCCACTCAGCTCTACATCAATAATGAAGTCTGGCTTTAACAGGAAAACCCCCTCATCATTTAAAAGAAAATACCACTAACAAAAGTGAATGGCCTAAATGTTAGCCTAGAGATCTTGGGGTGGTATTTCTCAGGTTTCTTAACTTGAAAAACAGCTGCAGCACATGTGGGTGAAATTAACAGGAAGTCTGTACAAGAGCACCTTGGGTCAGGCATTTCATGTTCTTCACAATTACATGTGGAAACATTTTTCATAAAAAAAAGAAGACATCAATCATGTTCGTGAGTTCTCTAATCTCCCTTCAGACTACTTTCAGCAAGGAATTATCTCATTTAAATAAATAATTTAAAGAAATTTAAATAATTAAAGTTCTGCCCAGAATCTTATTTTGAATGACAGAAGATTTCATAAGTGTGTCTCTGCCTAAAATTTTGTGGATGGTCCCTCTAGCAGAAAGACAAGACCTGTAGCTCAGACTTACTTTCAGTTCTAACTTTTTAATATCAAATGACACACACACATGTGCTCTGCAACTGGTGTGATCCTGACTCTGCCTATTCTGCATTTACAGTAAGTGACAATTAGAGAGACAGATGTTTTCCAAATCTTGTTGATCTCTCTTTATTTCATCTGGGAGCTCTAAAGCTCTCATTTATTAAATGATGCCAAAAGGAAATAATGGATGCCACTATTACTGTTTTCAAAACATACAAACAAAAACACACAACAAATTCTTTACAAAACAAGCTTTGATTCAGAAACCAAAGAGCTGATAAATGTGAAGACTGGGAAAACAAAAGTGAAGCAAAACCAGATTCTTCTTAGAATAATAAGAAAGATTAAGCAAACTGGCTTACAGGTATATGTCTCCGTTTATATTTTGGGGTGCTTAATGGGGAAGAGCCTGTACTGAGAGCATTTTCAATATCCTGGTCAAGCTGGTCCAGTTTCATAATTAACAGCACCATTGAATCCAGTCGTGATCGTTCCCGATCTTCTGTTATTTCCTAAGAAAAAGAACACAGAATTGTTAAAACTGAAACAGCATTACTTGGAAAAAATAAGCTCAAATTAAGAAAACCATGTTTCTTAATTTGGCATGAAAGTACATTGAATAATAAGCAGAAAATTCTCTTCTTTGGGGATAATATTGTTTTGTGTAATCAATTCACTAAGCATTGACTTACTGCTGGGAAAACATTTTATATTAATACTTAATATACATCCATTGCAGAAACTAAATTTTAAAAAAAGCACAATTGTTTGGTAAAAATATATCATTACTATTTATTTGATACACAGACTGTTAAAAGAGATACAGATTCTAAACAATCCTCCAAATATTCACCCCAAATTAATTAATTTTATTGTACAAATACAAATGATGAAGGTTAATGTAAAATTGAAATGGAAGAGAAGGAAGTTCAAATAAGCCATTTTCCAGCTGAGGATAACCACAACTACTTTTCCTTGTAGAACTCATCAGCCTAACTATGTTTTGTCAGTTCTTGGCAGAGATTTTTGTCTTGTTTGGAAATTCTTGATGTATGTGAGATATGTTAACATTATAGTAAACACAGCATTGTAGATACTCTGACTGGAAAAAAAAGAAGTATTCACCTAGTTTATGTGGCTTACTTCCCTATACTCCGTTTGTAGCAAATGGAGACAGAGAAGATCCTCAAAAGACCAACTCAAAACAAGATCCTCAGTTAGATGGATTAAATAATGCTCTCAAGGAATTTCTCCCTCTCTTTCCCCTTTATATACAGAGTAAGTGCAAAAGTTAACCAACTAGCCTGCCTCAAAATTCAGGAAAATGAAAATCCTCGCTGGTTCCTGTATGGATTTTCACAATAGGATGTTAGAAAATAGTAAGTTCCATTAACTCACTTAAAAAGATATTTTTATAAATCCTTCTTGAGAAATATAAACAAATATGTTATAAATATTGCATTTTGCCCAAGAAACAGATAATATAAACACCCAAATCAGCCTTTTTTTTGATAATCATCAAACTTTTTTTAAGGCTACACAGTAACTTCTCTAGGTAGCTGTGATTTTCTTAGTGGGTTTTTTATAAATTGCTTCAAAGACATCACAAAACATGAATTAAATTATTCCTCCTAGAATTAAAGGAATTGTATGGATAAAATAGTCACATAAAACATGGTCTACATGGTCTTTATGTGAAGACAGAGATGACCAAAGGTTAGTTAGCTAAATCTTAGAAAAGCAGAAATACAAATCCATCAGCCCATAGCAGAATTATGAACAATGTTCATAGCAAAGGCCAAATCCAGGAAAAATGTGTATTTCATATTTATTACAACATGATATTTGGATTGGTTTGCTGAAAGAGCTGAAAAATTTGCAGGATGTCCTGATGAACCTGAACTGCGTTTAGAACGACCCTGAGAGAACATTACCTCAAAACAACGTAGCAGCCAGCAAAAATGGGTTAAGTTTCACTTTCTGTCAAACTGAAAATACAATGTCCCAAATGATTCAATGAAACTTCATGCATGTTCATTTTAACTGATGTTAAATTGATGTCTGAAGTTTGCAAATGTCAGAACAGTTATTTCATCTAATCTGCATGGGTTAGCCCCATGGAGCAAATAAGGGTCTGCCAACAAAGGAGATGTGACCTCCTCTGTGGCATGGTGCTACGCTTGCCATGGTAGGTGAAACTATAGCCAGCTTACCCATCCACAGGGAACCAGTGCTGCTACCAGAACTAACCTCCTATACAGTTTCCTAACTGTGTGTTTATTTCTGTTAGTTTTGCTTGGAAATATAGCACTGGAAAGGCCAATCAACTTAAAATTGACTTAAACCCCAAAAGTTAATTGCCACACCACAACAAAATGAGTGGTGGTGACTGGGTGGGGTTTTTTAGTGTGTTTGCTTTGTGGTTGGGTTTGTGTTTTTTTACTTCAGACTAGAGAAATAACAGGCATTTTACATGAAGACAAAAAAAAAATTGAATTTTCCCCAAGTAAATTGTTTTACTTATCCCTCCAAAAAAGTATAAACTTGCTCTCTATGTAGCAGATTGAGAATGCTGGAGAAGAATCTGCTGAAATTAAGAGGTGGAAAAATATTGCTTAAAGTGATATTAGGCTTGACACAACTGGCTGGCTTTTCAGGCAAACACCTCTCTTGGAAAACTGTAATATTATCAGCATGGAATTTAGCTGTTATGTTCAGAAATCCCAGCAATGGTTTGTGGTTCTGACTGTTGTTGACAACAACCTTGTCATGAGAAATTTTAACTACAGTTTCTATTTTTACAATTTACTGAATAGCACAATAGTCACCTTCTGTTTGGCCAGGGTACTATGAAATTGTATACACGAAAGCCTAAGAATTATACCAAAAATTTAACATATACAAAGAAAAAAAGTAATCTTGAGTTGGAAATTCAATACAATACACTAAAGAAATATTATCATAAGATTAATTTATGTTTAGACAGTTTAAGCTTTGATATTATCTAATAAATTTCCAAGAGCTTTATAGCCTATTTTGTGTCTCCCTTGTGTGTATATTCTGAGATTTTATTACTGAAGTGTGATATGATCTAAAGCCCACAAGACATTAGCAATTCATTTGTTTTCTTTTGAAAACACAGTATTTCCTTTGCATCCAGTCTGTCACATTTTTCCCCTCTTGATAGCTAGTTACTTTCCAAATTAGAATGGACTAATATAAATTACATTTATAGAATTATAAAAAAAATCCTGGCTTTACCATTATGACGTCAAAAGTCAGCCACTAGAATGTACTTCGTCAAAGAGTGCCATTAAAACCTTAATTTCTGCCTTTAGGCATTTGCATTGCACAATTCAAGAACGTATCATGAACATATACAGTAGGTCAAACTTGAGATGTTATTTGTCTGGAGACTTTATTTTTAACATGTCTCCACACAAAGAGGAAATACTTTAGGTCATGAACTGGAAAAACCAATATTTCTTTGAATTTGTATCCTCACTGGTGTGGTAAAGGAGCTAGTTAAGTTTGAATATATTAATATGTTTAGAACAGAAAGCACTGTAGATGTTCCCAGAATGAAGGATGCTTGAATTGCCCCTATATCAAGTATTAAAGCCCCAAATTAAGATCATATTAAAAGAAATCCAAACATTTTTACAAGAAAAATAGTTCAGAGGTCCTGTTGCTATTGTCAGCACACGATGCTAATAAAATTAAAACATTTTGGAGTACATGGTTGCAGATGAGATTCTGCCACCTTTTTAGACACTTTTGTCATTTTGGAGCTTATATTATTATTGAAAAGAATAACACTATTTTTCCTCCCTGTGTACTCCATATCTTCCAGTACCTGTTTGCCTTTTTACTACCACACTGTTTTGTGCCTGCATTTACAAACTGGGGTTTTTTATTAACATGATGTCCCTAGAGCATTCTGCATTGAGAACACCTGGCAATTTCTGAAAATAATGTTCTTTGCATGATATTATATTTTTGATCTAGAACATTTGACGGATAAACAGCAAACACTGCACAAAGGCAGTGTTAATCAAAGTATTTTTAAAAAGAACCTCGCTCCTCTTTTTTTTTTTTTTTAAGGTTGTAACAGTTTTATACCCATATTATCAGTACATTACAATGATTTTAACTTACTCAAACAAAAGAAACCAGTTAAGGAGTACAACACTGCTTAAGTTTGGATTTAATATATTCATTTTGTCTTCTCAGGGAATGGCAAAACAGTTGAAGCAGGTACCTTTCACTTCCTCTGTCTCTTATGACTTTTATTTCTCTGCACGTATCTTTCCCCTTCTCTTATAGCCAGTTTTACATCACACACACACACACTTTTCTTTCTATTGTAGACCCTTTTACTAAACACTTTTCAGCTGACTATAGCTGAAGCAAAGGTTACCTTTTCAAAAGAAGCATTTGCTCTTCAAACTTTTTTTAATTTTCACATCAAAAAATGTGTACAGAAGTAGATAGTACACAAAACTAGCTTTGTGCTCCCTCCTTAGGGGGATTGAGTCACTCCCACCTTTCCTGTAAGGACTCCCTTTCAAAGCATCTGATGGTTTCCAGACCAGAGCAGACATCCCCATTGGTGCCAGTGGGGCTCCCATGTGGCTAAAGAGGGGAGATGATGTCCTGCTCCAAGGAGCCCCCCCTTAGGGCCATCAGGGCACCACCAGCCTCACTCCTCCCTGACGCTCATGTCAAGATACTCAAAATTTCTTTGCAAAAGAGACCTTGATTTTTAGAGGCAAGTTTGTTGCACAACTGGCAAAGTGAGCTTGATTACCTACAAAAGAAAGGGTTCTTTTATGGAAAGACTTGGCTGAGTTTTGTCTGATATTCTTGACCTGCAGCCATCTGGACTGACTTAAGGTCTTGTATTAATACTCTGTGTTTCAGATGGCATTAAGTTACTTATTCTTGTCTTTCCTTGCTAAAAAATACCCTTTCTGAAAAACAGAAAGTTATTAAATCACTGATTTTTATACTGTGAAGGTTTTAATCTGAACTGAGAATAAACACAAAGAATAACGCATTTGGAATTATCTGCTGATTTTTACTAACAGGTGTGTAAGTCAGATACACCAGATACACTGCATCCTTCTATGTTGCAGTGTACAGTTCACAAACTTTGAAAAATGCCTAAGAATTTTATCTTTCTCTAAATTTTACTAATTTTTACTCCACAGTACCATATTAGAGTCCTGTTATTCATTATACTGGAGGAATTGCAGGTGGAGAATATTAAAACAGAATGAAAAAACTAAAACACTCTGTTCCTTTTTGACATAAGACACAAGGCCTAGACACCAGCAAAAATCCCAGTAAGGTCCCTATTATAAATCATATTTTGAACTAATATTTAAAATAGACTGAAAATGGAACAAATAACATAAGCATACACTGGTCTATACATGCACAGGCAAGGAGACATGCTCGTACATGCAGATATCCCTACACGTTTTTGGGAAAGCAGTTTTTCTTCTAATTCATCTTACAAGAACTTCAGATAGATTACTCCATTTTTTCCAAATATAAAGGATTCCATAGCCACGTTTTATGTGCACTTAAGTCCTGTTAAACCCACAGATAAGTTATGTTTGCAAAAGTGAAGACTTCAGAGGCACCTGATCACTGTATAATGTAGTATTGTGATTTTCACTACTGTATCCCTAAGAGAAATGTAATAAATACAAACACATTAGAAAGTCAACCTCTGAATAACATATTTGCTTAACAAAACACGTTTTTTATACTTTGAGGCAAAAAAATATGTCTCCTTCTATGGAGTACAGTGCTTGCAGGGATCGTGCTGCACTTTCTGGGGAAAAGACAAAAATGTGTCAGAAAATTACAGAGCATAAAATAAAAGAATAATATTCAGGATGGTAAATTCCAGGAACTAGAAGATTTCGGGACTAGAAGCCATTTCCCTAACTTTTTACAAGATCTTTCAAGCTCATGTGCTGTTCTCAGGTAAGGTCTCCTGACTTTAACCTGTTTTTCACTGCAGAAACTTACCATCTTTCACATTCAAAGCTAATTTAATCTCACATTAAATTCCTCTTTGGTAACTTCCTTTCTACATCTGTTTTTGCCTAAACACACACTCAGCCTGTAGGCTGTACTCTATTTTAGTTAAGGCAGTTTTGATTGTAATTTTCTATGTTTCATGTTGGCCAGGTAAACTATCTAGCAGAGATGTTATTTTAATAATGAAATTTAGCAATTCACTGTTGATAAAATGGAAAATCACTCCCAAACCTTGGGACAAAACAGCCTGAGGAATCATTATTATATGGCTGTGCTAACTCAGCAGGGACTGCAGGCAGTAGTTACTCATTAAGTGGTTGCTCTTGAAACACAACAGCTCTATAGTAAGAAACTTAAGTCAATCAGGGTCACTTTCTAGCTAATGCCATATTACCATGAGTAGATATTAATAGAAAACATAAATGTCTGTAGCGAGTCTTACTGAGAAAGAGTCAGTATCCCCACAGCAGCTCTCAGTACTGAGTGCTGCACTGGAACCTGTCAGGGTGTTTATAACAGGGGGCGGAGCCGGGACAGCTGACCCGGATTGGCTATTCCAGACCATGTGACATCAGCTCAGCCATAAAAGCCAAGGGAAGGGAGGAGGAGGGGGGCATTTGTTACTGTGTTTGTCTCCAGGAGCAGCTGCTACAGACCCTGAAGCTCAGCTTTCCCAGGAAGTGGCTGGACATTGCTTACTGAGGGGACGTAGAGAATAACATCTTTGTTTACCTTTTGTTTCTGTGCGTGGCCTTGGCCTTTGCTTTGATTAAACTGCTTTTTTCTTGACTCATTAGTTTTTCATCTTATTTTCCTCCTTTATTTTACTGAAGGAGAAGTGACAGAGGGGCCTGGGGGGCACCTGGCATCCAGCCAAGGTTAACCCACCACAGCTTCTCAAAATGTTGTTACTGCATTAACATTATATAAATTTTCCTTCAATACTAATGAAAGCTATAATTGGTGGTGCTAAGTCAGGCGAAAAAAGAGAAGCAAACCCAGACCTAAAATTATCAACTCAAACTGGTATCTCATCCAGTGTCAAAGATAATTATTTTATATTTGGAAAATAATTTTTTAAACTACAGATAGTGGGTGAAATTCAGTTATCTTTAGAGTTACACTTGTTTACAGTAGCTGTTCTGATGACACCCAACTCCAGTAATCATTCCTGATTTAGGATCATGTCAGGATTATGACCATGAAAATTTGTCAAAATGTGCCAAATCCCATAGAGACATAGAGCACTACATGAACATAATCTGTCTTCACAGGGTGGAAAAAAATATAGTTAAAACATAAAGTGACTAATCACACTTTTTTCAGCATAAACAATATTCAGTCACTTTCTGATTTCCTTAATCTCCTTCATATTTTGTAAATTAGCATTATACTTATTCTAAAAGTCACCTTTTATGACTACACTTTTATAGCTATGACTTGCAAAGTAAGCAAAATCAAGTTTTTTACTTTTAGTGGACCCCATTTCAGTCTGCTGGGAGGGGAAAGACTTCTGTTCTGTGGAGAATATTATGACAGTAATCTGAGCACTAATGGAAAAATACTGTGGTTNTTTGTTCAAATCTAATTTTCAGTCTTTTTGATTTATCAAACTAAATGTTCAAAATAAACCAAGAAAGAAGAATTGATGCCAATGATCACTCACAGGGGTCCTCATATCTATTGAAATCAAAAGAATTAAGGATCATGTCTGTGGGACTGTGGGAAGACTAAAGTCCAAATTGTGTCACCTGAAAGGAACAGCATGTGAGAAAATGTAAGTAAATTGATCACAAATCATTGAATCTCTTTGCATGTATATATTATTATCCTTTGTATTTTATAATATTTAAAAATGTTATATCACAATTTTTTAATCTCTATAACAGTTAAAAATGCAAAGACTTTCTGAGGACTTCAGTTTCCATAATATTAAAAATTAATTTCTCTGGGCAATAAAACTGATCATTTTGACATCAATATTTGAAGTGTGTGACAAGTTTTTTGGACTCCAATTATTCACATTCATCCAATTTGTAAGTGCTTGAGAACAAGAGTTACAAGTGTCTGGATGCCTGATGTGGCAAAAACACTTAGGACACCCCATTCTTAAAAGAAAATTCAAACTTAGGGAAGTGTAACAATATATGAGAGTCACAAAAGATCTCATATATGTCCCATTAGTATACTTCATAACTTACGTGTCATTTGTTTCTCCTTAAGACATGAGACATTCACTTCAGGAAACACAAAGGTGAGGGTAATTATGAGCCAACAATACAACATCATGGCAAAAAAGGCCAACAGTATCTGGGCTGCACCAGGAGGAATATCAGGGATAAGAAGGTNCTTTCTACATCTGTTTTTGCCTAAACACACACTCAGCCTGTAGGCTGTACTCTATTTTAGTTAAGGCAGTTTTGATTGTAATTTTCTATGTTTCATGTTGGCCAGGTAAACTATCTAGCAGAGATGTTATTTTAATAATGAAATTTAGCAATTCACTGTTGATAAAATGGAAAATCACTCCCAAACCTTGGGACAAAACAGCCTGAGGAATCATTATTATATGGCTGTGCTAACTCAGCAGGGACTGCAGGCAGTAGTTACTCATTAAGTGGTTGCTCTTGAAACACAACAGCTCTATAGTAAGAAACTAAGTCAATCAGGGTCACTTTCTAGCTAATGCCATATTACCATGAGTAGATATTAATAGAAAACATAAATGTCTGTAGCGAGTCTTACTGAGAAAGAGTCAGTATCCCCACAGCAGCTCTCAGTACTGAGTGCTGCACTGGAACCTGTCAGGGTGTTTATAACAGGGGGCGGAGCCGGGACAGCTGACCCGGATTGGCTATTCCAGACCATGTGACACCAGCTCAGCCATAAAAGCCAAGGGAAGGGAGGAGGAGGGGGGCATTTGTTACTGTGTTTGTCTCCAGGAGCAGCTGCTACAGACCCTGAAGCTCAGCTTTCCCAGGAAGTGGCTGGATATTGCTTACTGAGGGGACGTAGAGAATAACATCTTTGTTTACCTTTTGTTTCTGTGCGTGGCCTTGGCCTTTGCTTTGATTAAACTGCTTTTTTCTTGACTCATTAGTTTTTCATCTTATTTTCCTCCTTTATTTTACTGAAGGAGAAGTGACAGAGGGGCCTGGGGGGCACCTGGCATCCAGCCAAGGTTAACCCACCACAGCTTCTCAAAATGTTGTTACTGCATTAACATTATATAAATTTTCCTTCAATACTAATGAAAGCTATAATTGGTGGTGCTAAGTCAGGCGAAAAAAGAGAAGCAAACCCAGACCTAAAATTATCAACTCAAACTGGTATCTCATCCAGTGTCAAAGATAATTATTTTATATTTGGAAAATAATTTTTTAAACTACAGATAGTGGGTGAAATTCAGTTATCTTTAGAGTTACACTTGTTTACAGTAGCTGTTCTGATGACACCCAACTCCAGTAATCATTCCTGATTTAGGATCATGTCAGGATTATGACCATGAAAATTTGTCAAAATGTGCCAAATCCCATAGAGACATAGAGCACTACATGAACATAATCTGTCTTCACAGGGTGGAAAAAAATATAGTTAAAACATAAAGTGACTAATCACACTTTTTTCAGCATAAACAATATTCAGTCACTTTCTGATTTCCTTAATCTCCTTCATATTTTGTAAATTAGCATTATACTTATTCTAAAAGTCACCTTTTATGACTACACTTTTATAGCTATGACTTGCAAAGTAAGCAAAATCAAGTTTTTTACTTTTAGTGGACCCCATTTCAGTCTGCTGGGAGGGGAAAGACTTCTGTTCTGTGGAGAATATTATGACAGTAATCTGAGCACTAATGGAAAAATACTGTGGTTAAACAGAATATGAGTGAAAGGTGACTGATTTTGCATATTTTTATATTATTGCAAAACTACTTCAGATCTAGTAATTATGTGCAAAATCAACAAGAAAATACTCGAGTAAACTTATTACTTTCCTATTATGCCATAAATCAGGGAAACAAGGCAAAATAGTGACTCTATTTTAATAATCAAATTAAATCAACATCAGTGACATTATGAAATTTAGCTTAGATATGTGTCTGTTGTTGGCATGTATTTTACAAATACAAGTGAATCTGTGTACTTATATTTTAGATACCTATTTTATAAATTGGTGAAACAGGAGCTGGTTTGGTTTAGTTTTGCCGTTATATAAGATGGAGGGTTTATCCTGCAGGAAATCCATTCTGGTCTTTGTGATTTTGTTCAAATCTAATTTTCAGTCTTTTTGATTTATCAAACTAAATGTTCAAAATAAACCAAGAAAGAAGAATTGATGCCAATGATCACTCACAGGGGTCCTCATATCTATTGAAATCAAAAGAATTAAGGATCATGTCTGTGGGACTGTGGGAAGACTAAAGTCCAAATTGTGTCACCTGAAAGGAACAGCATGTGAGAAAATGTAAGTAAATTGATCACAAATCATTGAATCTCTTTGCATGTATATATTATTATCCTTTGTATTTTATAATATTTAAAAATGTTATATCACAATTTTTTAATCTCTATAACAGTTAAAAATGCAAAGACTTTCTGAGGACTTCAGTTTCCATAATATTAAAAATTAATTTCTCTGGGCAATAAAACTGATCATTTTGACATCAATATTTGAAGTGTGTGACAAGTTTTTTGGACTCCAATTATTCACATTCATCCAATTTGTAAGTGCTTGAGAACAAGAGTTACAAGTGTCTGGATGCCTGATGTGGCAAAAACACTTAGGACACCCCATTCTTAAAAGAAAATTCAAACTTAGGGAAGTGTAACAATATATGAGAGTCACAAAAGATCTCATATATGTCCCATTAGTATACTTCATAACTTACGTGTCATTTGTTTCTCCTTAAGACATGAGACATTCACTTCAGGAAACACAAAGGTGAGGGTAATTATGAGCCAACAATACAACATCATGGCAAAAAAGGCCAACAGTATCTGGGCTGCACCAGGAGGAATATCAGGGATAAGAAGGTCATTAGAGGCAGTCAACATGGCTTCACCAAGGGGAAGTCATGCTTGACCAGCCTGATAGCATTTTATGAGGACATTACCAGGTGGATAGATGATGGTAAAGCAGTAGATGTGGTCTATCTTGATTTCAGAAAAGCATTTGACACTGTCTCCCACAGTATCCTTGCAGCTAAACTGAGAAAGTGTGATCTGGATGATCGGGTAGTGAGATGGATTGTGAACTGGCTGGAGAAAAGAAGCCAGAGAGTTGTGGTGAATGGGATGGAGTCTAGTTGGAGGCCTGTATCTAGTGGAGTCCCCCAGGGTTCGGTATTGGGACCTGTGCTGTTCAATATATTCATCAATGACTTGGATGAGGGTATAGAGTGCACCCTCAGCAAGTTTGCTGATGATACGAAACTGGGAGGAGTGGCTGACACGCCAGACGGCTGTGCTTCCATCCAGCGAGACCTAGACAGGCTGGAGATTTGGGCGGGGAAAAATTTCATGCAATTTAACAAGAGCAAGTGTAGAGTCTTGCATCTGGGCAAGAACAACACCAGGTTCCAGTATAAGTTGGGTACTGAACTGTTGGAGAGTAGTGTAGGGGAGAGGGACCTGGGGGTCCTGGTGGACAGCAGGATGACCATGAGCCAGCACTGTGCCCTCGTGGCCAAGAAGGCCAATGGCATCCTGGGGTGTATCAGAAGGGGGGTGGTCAGTAGGTCAAGAGAGGTTCTCCTCCCCCTCTACTCTGCCCTGGTGAGACCGCATCTGGAATATTGTGTCCAGTTCTGGGCCCCTCAGTTCAAGAAGGACAGGGAACTGCTGGAGAGAGTCCAGCGCAGAGCCACAAAGATGATGAAGGGAATGGAGCATCTCCCTTATGAGGAAAGGCTGAGGGAGCTGGGTCTCTTTAGCTTGGAAAAGAGGAGACTGAGGGGTGACCTAATTAATGTTTATAAATATGTGAAGGGTGAGTGTCAGGAGGATGGAGCCAGGCTCTTCTCTGTGACATCCAGTGATAGGACAAGGGGCAATGGGTTCAAGCTGGAACATAGGAGGTTCCACTTGAATATGAGAAAAAACTTCTTTACAGTGAGGGTGACAGAGCACTGGAACAGACTGCCCAGAGAGGTGGTGGAGTCTCCTTCTCTGGAGACATTCAAAGCCCTCCTGGATGCATTCCTGTGCAATCTGATCTAGGTGTTCCTGTTCCGGCGGGGAGATTGGACTAGATGATCTTTCGAGGTCCCTTCCAATCCCTAGCATTCTGTGATCCTGTGATTCTGTGAATGTTGCTAGCAGGACAAGGGGAGGATCCTTCCCTTCTATTCAGTCCTGGTGAGACACACTGAGGTTTAGTGCTGGGTTGAGTCCTGGACTCCCCAGCACAAGAGAGACATGGACATACTGGAGCAAGTCCAGTGAAGATGATTAAGTGAAGATGATTAAGTGTCCTTCACGTGAAGAGGGACTGAGAAAACTGGAACTGTTTATTCTCGAGAAGACAAGGGTCAGGAGAGATCTACCTGATGAATGAGTAAGAAGATAGAGCCAGGTGCTTCTTAGTGGTACCCTGAGACAGGACATGAGGCAATGGGAACAAAGCAAAATACAAGAAATTCCATTTAGGGCTAAGAAAAAAAACTTTACTGTGAGGGTGACTGAGCAGTGGAATAGGTTGCCCAGAATGGTTGTAGAGCCTCCATCACAGAGATATTAAAAACCTGATGGGACACAGTTCTGGACAACCTGACTCTGCTTGGAGACTAGACAATCTCAAAAGATGTCTTCCAACCTCAGCCATGCAGTGATAATTTTTAACATTTCTTGCAATATGCCTTTTAAAGAGGACACAAATGATATAGTGAGAACCAGTGTGGCATTTAGGACACTTTGCTTAAACTATTTTCTCCACCTGTGATTCCCGATGCTCAATTTCTTCACCTTTTTTCAGTCTTAAGGTCTGAAAGAGATAAAGAATAGGTATATGGACAGAACAAAACAAGAATTATCATAGATTAATTATCTGGATAGGACTTCAGAGGTCCAACCTTCTTCCCAAGTAGGGCCAGCTGTGAGATCAGGCCAAGCTGTTCAGGGCTTGATTCAGTCAGGTGTATTGGGTCTGGCTGAGATGGAGTTAATTTTCCCCATAGTAGGCCTCACAGTGCTGTATATGTTGCACTGGTAGCTAAAAACATGTTGATAACACCANTGACATCTGTCTCCCAGAGTAATTGCTATGCATACAGAAGCCCCATTTCCCAGGAAGTGGCTGGACATCGCTTGCTGATGGCAAGTAGAGAATAAAATCTTTGTTTTTCCTTTGCTTCCCGGTGCAGCCTTGGCTTTTGCTTTAATTAAATTTTTTTATCTTAACCCACAAGTTTTTAATCTTATTATCTTCCCCTTATTTTACTGAAGGGGGAGTGATAGAGGGGTCTGGTGGGCACCTGGTGTCCAGCCAAGGTTAGCCCACCGCATCTGGTTTATGGAAACACCCAAGGACAGTGAATGTACAACCTCTCTGGGCAGCCTGCTCTCATCCTTGACTGTCCTCATGGGAAAAAAAGTGTTTCTCTGAAGAGATCATCTAATGCATTTCAAACCTGGAAGTAGGGAGTTGTTTACAAATGGAAAACAAACCCAATATTTTCAGTTTTACACTGCACTGAAGACAGTGCGAAGAGGATGAAGTAAGAGGAGATATAAAACCTAGTTTGTCTGCAGATTGCCAATGAAAACATAGAAACCATGTAACGGCTACTGCCTGTATGAAGTTCATTAGTGACACTCTATCCCACAATACCATAGATATAGCAATAGTAGTACTAAGCAGCCTCCTGAAATTAACAAAGCTCTTCCCACAGTGCAAGGGACTTTGAATCAGGCGTAAGACAGAATTATACCCCACAAACTGCTGTACATTCTAACTTCTCCCAGATGAGAAATAGAAGTGCTTGTCTTAAGTGATTATCATGCTACCCTTGTCAATGAAAAAGTTTTACGAACACAGGTTGCACTGTCAATCCAAACTTTTTAGATAAGGTATCTGTTCTTTAGTATGATTGTGATGTCAATAAATGAAAAAAGCAGCCTATTGAAAAAACAACCTATTAAACACACACCACACAATCCACTTGCTAATAATACCTTAATCAATTTGCTTATTATTTGATGGGGGTAGGAGATTCTCCACTGAGTGTTTCAAGTCCAGTTAGCTTAGCTTACTGTTGCAGCAGGTGTGGCAACAGATGATGAAGGCTGTTGTAAACTTCCAGAAGTTACAGGAGAGTCACGTTTTTCTTGTGTAGACATTTCATGACAAATAGAGGAGGATAGCTGAGAATTTAAACTCTTCCCTAATAAGACTGAATTTGTTTAGAAACAGTGAACTTCAAAATAGCACTGTTTCTTTCAGTGGTAGTATGTTCTCGGCAACAAAAATACTCGAACAGATTCTCAGAATGCTAGTTACGTTTACATGAGACTTGGATGACACTATGGATTTACTTGTCAGTATACAGAGAAAAACATTTACAAAACAGAATGATCTTTTTACTGCAGGGCTTAATCAACACGAAAAACCCCGATTTCATTATAGCTATGATAGTATTTATAGCACATGCATCTCCAAGAACAAGACCTTGAATAGGCAGACCAATGTCTCTTCCTACAATTAAGGATGATGTTCAGAAAAAAAACATGGTCAAACATTATTTGGAAGTTCTAAAGCTCAAGGATCTACTTGCTTACCTCCCAGTTTTGCCCACCTTACTGCTGTGAGACTGGTGCTTTGCTGCAAATCCAAGTATTCTGCATAGCTTTTCTGTATTTACTATCTGAAAACTGATCATTAACTATGCAAGTGCACTTGATTTTGCCTCTAGAAATGAGTTGCACTTTTTGACTATACCTTTCCATTCACTGTGTAGACTGCTCATTTTTTTCTTGCAAAGATTCCTTTTGATATCAAGACAAACTCTAATCCACTACGAAATGTTACAGTAGTCAATGATTTACTTTAATATGTAAACTATATGTTTATAATTGTCCTCTGAACTGTTTTAGAAGGTAACTATCTAAATAACTATTTGATACAGGTCGCAGTTTCATGGTTACTTTAATTTTCCCAAAATTCACAGTTCTATTACAAGTTGCTGTTCCCTCATCTACTCTCCCAGGGTGCTCCTCACCTCCCCTGGTGCCAGCACTAGTTTTCAGTAGTGAGCCAGTGGGGATTCATCTGAACACTGTCCCTGGGAAAGGGATAGCGTTGAGCAGGATCAGTTCCTTAGTCTGGTTCTCTGAGTAGCCATGTAAATATCAATGCTGGCCAAGGAAGGTCAAAGAAAAAGGCAGGGCCAAAAGCTGTACTGATTTTTCCTTTTTTTTTTTAATTTATTTTTTTTTTTTTCCCCCAAGAACCTGGATTTATGTGGGTGAAAAGTGACCACATAACTGTAACCTTGTTTTTACAGGCAAGGTTATGCTGATTTTGCTGACTTTGTAAGGTATGGGGACTTCTCAAATGTTTTTCTTCAGGACACCTCTACAGAGAACTGAAGAGAGTCTGCACACTTGTAACTGAGTTGGAAGGGTTATGAAAGAGAGGTGTATTGACAAAAAAGAGCAGTCAACTGCTGTCCCCTGCCCCTCAATTCACCCACATACCCTTCTTTAGCTTTGTCACTCTATGCAGCTGATGAAATGCCAGAGATTTTTTTTTTTTATGTGACAAGTTTGTAGGTGAACATGATAGCATGAGAAAATCCCTTGCTAATTTTTTATATTCAGTGAAAGGAGTTTAACTGCCTTGTTTTCTTCAAAAAGAGCTCATTCTTTCCCATGTGAAAACTGGATTGTCCCAGTGACAACTTCTTATTAAATTACTTCTGCACAATAAGATTTAAACTAGGAGTAGTTTTGCATCACAAACCACAGCACATTGTTATTTCTAAGAACTGTTATTGGTGATTGAGGAGGTGGTGGTAAAAGTCTTGATCTTGAATGAGGATAAAATTTGTATTTGTGAATAATACTGACTCAAAGTCAGAGTTCAGATTTGGGTTAAGACCCAAAACCCTTGAATTTTCAGAACTTGTCTCAGCAAAAGTGTTTTAACAAACAGATTACAAAATTAAATGTTCTAATTGGACTTCTTAGCTTAACTATATGGAAGCCTTATCACAGGCAAATCAAGCCCCCTAAACTGGGATCAAAATCAAATAAGTGGGGAGTGGAAATGTTAATCAAGAGACCTGTTATTCCTTTTCAGGCCATGAAGAAATATTCCAGATAGCTCAAAAGATCTTCATAGATGATGCTCTCTTTCACTTTGAATTCTTAGCAAGTAGTAATAAATGCCAACCAGAGGTTTTGAGAAGTTACTGAACAAAGGAAGTTGGATCACCCTTTATATGGCACACACCATATTTTTGTCCTGGGTTAAGCTGAGACAGAGTTAACTTTCTTCATAATAGCTAGCAAGAGGCTGTGTTTTGAATTTGTGCTCAGAAGAAAGCTGATAAAAAGTGATGTTTATGTGGTTGCCAAGGTCTTTCAGCTTCTCTGGCTGTCTGCAAACAGGAGAAGCTGGGAGGGAACACAGGCCCAGCTACTAGCCCAGGATTTGGTCTCAGGTTCAGGACTGAGACCCAAAGTGTCCAATAATCTATTCCATAACATACACATCATGCTTAGTATATAGGTGAGGACCCCCAGGAAGATCGGCCATTTTTTTTGTTTCGGATCTCTTTTGCTCTGGGTCATCTTGCTCCAGGTGGTCACTCTCCCAAGGCCTTCCCCCCACACCCGAGTCAGCTCTCGGTCTGTGATGCTCGGACTGTTATCTCCATTCCATGAGTGTGGTTTCGGGACTCTCTCTGCTCTGGGATTGTTAGCCGGGAACAGGCTGAGCCTTGGTCATCGGGTAGGGGGGCAGTACCACTGTGTATCACTCATTCGTGTATTTGTTTATAGTATTATTTTCAATATTATTGTAGTTTAGTTATTAAATTGTTCTTATCTCAACCCACGAGTCCTTTTTTCCCTTTACCCCTTTAATTCTCTCCCCTATCCTCGGATGTGGGGGTGAATTGCATGTGAATGGGTGTGTGGTTTGGCCCCCAGCCAAAGGCAAACCCATCACATTCCTTTTTGGCACCTAACATGGGGCTCGGGCAGTTGAGATAACGACAGACTTGAACAGGGTGTATTAAAGCATACTACATTCATTATGTTCCCTGAAATGCTGCTGTGAGAATATTGTGGTACTTGCCACATATACTATTTATCAGTATTTATGGGCATCTGTGGGAGCTGGGCAGAGGTTATGACGTTGCTGATGAAGGGGATTGCTGTGTTGCATCCTTGTTTTTTTTGCTTTGGGTAAGATGAAAACGTTATCAAGCTTAATCTTATTTTTTTATACAATGGTTGGCATTGGCACCAAGCCAACTGACATTGCAGCCTCATCTCAAAAGGGTATCGGTGGGCTTTCGGCATAGCTGTTGTGGAGACAGAGGAAGTTAGACAGCTGTCTACTTTGCTTGATCTCTCAGAAGACCCTTCTATTGTGGGATTGCTACAGGCCAATGAACAACAGGTGCTGATTGCTACTACAACAGTTCATTGACGGCAATATTGCACCAACTGAGACTCTATAATTCCTATCCATACACTGATCCGTTGGTTGGAGAGCCAGGGAGTGATCAGTAAGACCCGCTCACCTTTTAACAGCCCCATATGGCCCATGCGAAAGTCTAATGGGGAATGGAGACTGACAGTAGACTACCGCGGCCTGAATGAAGTGACGCCGCCACTGAGTGCTGCCGTGCCGGACATGCTGGAACTTCAATATGAACCGGAGTCAAAGGCAGCCAAACGGTATGCTATGATTGATGTTGCTAATGCATTCTTCTCCATCCCTTTAGCAGTAGAGTGCAGGCCTCAGTTTGCTTCCACCTAGAGGGACATCCAGTACACCTGGAATCGATTGCCCCAGCGGTGGAAACACAGCCCCACCATTTGCCATGGACTGATCCAGAATGCACTGGAGCAGGGTGGAGCTACAGAACACCTGCAACACATTGATGACATCATCGTGTGGGGCAACACAGCAGAAGTTTTTGAGAAAGGAGAGAAAGTAATACAAATCCTCCTGAAAGCTGTCAAACCCATCACAGTTTTACAACTGAGATATTTCCTGGGTTAAAGAGCCATGATGCTGCAGTCATGTCAGCTTCTCTGAAATTCTGCTCCAATTACAAGATGCCTTCTGCAGAGCTCATAATGGCCCCAATTGTGTAAAAACTACCAAAAAAACCCTTGTTTACCTCAGACATCCCCTAAAAGCATCTGTCTTCTGTATATTTTTGTCTGAAATTCATCAAAGCTAAGCATCTGACCATGTGGTAAATGTTTGACTGGAATTTCGTAAAAGTGTGTGGTCAGACAAGGAATTCTGCTTTTTCTTTATAATATATTCAGCTATTTCATGTATGCCTTTGAAATATGTTTATGCACACTGGAATTATTCTAGCTATTAAGTGTTACTTAATGGAATTGATCTGTGCACAGTGCACAGCATTGAGGGCTTGCTCAGACACACACATTAACCCTCTAAACTAGCCTTTAGGTTTGACTGTCCATTCACATCAAAGGACGTGGCCCATGTAACACACAATCAAAAGACAAAGTTATTCTGAAAACCCCATTCTTCTGCAACTACCTTTTTGAATCCTTGAATTCATTCTTCCCTAAAAATGTTTGCTGCTTAGATTTTTCTGTCATTCACTTTAAATACTCATTTTCCTTTAGCACTCCTATCTTAAATCCTTAGAAGCATGCTCAAAGCTGCACCACATAACTGCTACTAAAGCAATTTTCCATAAACATTTAAATTAATACATTTTGTATACTTGTTTTGAAGCATTTGCTGCTTTTTCAACACTAAGTTGAGCTTCCCAAGTCTAGTGACTATTTTATTCTGATACCGTCAACAGTAGCTGCTTTAAATATTATGCAGCTTTAAATATTACATATTTATATACACTATTAATGAGGTAATAGAAAGTCAGAGAATCACTAAAAATACAACTGGAAGAGATCTTGAAGTGTCATATCATCTGTCTCCTTCTCAATGACAGGACTGTCATACTTGATGGATAGTTCTCCAGCTCCTCTTACAAACCCCCAAAAAGTGCCCCAAGCAAAGAAGATTACATTCCAGTGCTACCTTCCTTAGCACTAAAAACCTAATTCTAACATGAAATCATAATCTTTCTCTAGCGTGAACTAATTAATTATTATTTTTGCCAAATTTTGATCTCCGTGACAGACTTTACTTGTCCTTGGAGATGCTGTCATGTTTTCTCCCAGTCTCTTGCTCAGGCTCATTCCTTCCCTTCCACACTGCAATGGCAGGGACTGGTTTCTTCCATCTCTGGCCATTCTCACATCTCTCCTTGAGTCCCTCTCAGAGTCTCCTCCTTAAGAGCAACTTGCAAAACCCTCTACCTCCACTACTGGTGAAACCGATGTAATAATTGCATCCCTAGGAATGGAAAGACGCAGTATGCTCAGGACACTTTTCTGTTGTCACAGCAAATAAACGTCACTTGAAGCCATTTCACCTCCCAGCATTTATGAGGTGAAAACCACTGGCAGCTGACTGAGACCTGCAGGCAGTAAGTAGCTGTCAGTTAGAAAGGTGACAAGAAGCTGGTGAGATGAATGATTGTCAGAAGCAGTTTACATACAGCCAATATTTTCTTAGAGGCTGTGGGACTGGCAGACAGTGATCGCTCTGCAGCTGTTGCTACAGGCCTTTCCTGCACCGCTGCTCCCACAGGTACTTCCATTCACATACTCCATAGGTACAGGAACCCACACCTCCTGCTGCAAGGCCTTGGCCTCCAGAACCAATGATGATGGGGCCAGCACTTTCCCAAAGATGCACATGAGTAAGAAAAGAGGCAAAGGACTTAAACTGAAACATGAAAGGGTCAGGAGAGCCCCCATGCTCCAGACAGTCCAGCAGTGGAGCAGGTCACCCAGAAAAGTTGTACAGGCTCCATCCCAACCAGGTAAAGCCCTGAGCAACCTCATCTGAACTCAGAACTGTCCCTACTTCAGTACAGACGTCCTGAGTTCCCTTCCAACCATTTACTAATGCTGTCCTTAATTTTTCCATTACTTGATGGCAACTAATTAAACTGTAATCTACAAAAAATACAGGTAAAGTAAGACTGGGTAGAAAGTATTGTTGGTATTACTGAATGCAGCTAAATGTTTTGCACAGGGATTTACCTCTTTACTGTATTCCACTTAGTGTTTGTACTGCTATTAGACAGGCGTTGCTGCTTTTGTACAGGGCCTTACACACTCAGGGTATGCTGGCCAGTCGTACCCTGGAGCCACGCCCACCAGCAAACCAATTACATAGCATAACTAATCCTCTTTAGAGAGTAAGACTAATAGCTTCAAAACTGAATAGTACCACACATTCTTTTTAAAAGCACCCTTGATTTAATGCAACTGAAGGGAAAATTCAGCATCGATAGCATTCCATAGGGATATCGCTATATAATTTTCTTTCCTATCATTACATAAACTCAGCTGTGATGAGTACTGTGCAACCTGTACCAGGACTGTCTGAGGATCTTAGCTTCCTCTATCAGCAATAGCAAAAATATATTGTTCTAAGTTGTATGCACAGGTATTAGATGGAAAAACAGATTTAAATTTTATTCTTCCTCATTGCTTATTTTTCTACCTCCAGATCTTCCTTTGAGATCAAGGAATTGTAGAAGTCTCAGACACTGAAGAAATAAGCTGCTTAAAAAACCTAAGCCTTTCTTACTATAAGCTCTGAGAATACCTCAGATAGGTATACTAAGGTGAGGAAAAAATATTAAAAGGGATCAAATCACACTGGAAATATTGATGTGACAGATTATTGTGTATCATACCCAAATTCTTAACACATTGTAAACAGTGATGAGGAGCAAACAAGCAGTAAATGAGAGCCTGAGCTTAAACCTGAACCCCTACTGCCAGGGAGAAGCCAACTAGCAGCGCGCTAGCTGGACTTGAGTGCAGCTAAGACTGGACTGTGGCTACAGCATTTTGCTTTTCCTTTTTGTTTCTGAGAGTTCAGCTAGGCTGGAGCAGGTACAGGCATTAGTGCTCAGCTCTGACAGTTAGGATAGGCAGGAAGGAAAAGTGCTGTGCTCTGCTCTGGTCCCAGCTGGGAGGTGAGCTCCTGCCTCCCAGCTCAGCCTGCAGCATGTCTGTGCCTGCACATCTCCCCTCTGTTTTGAGAAGCTAATGACTGACAGCTTCCCTTCACATCTGCTGCCTCCCAGGAACAGAAGGTGAGAAGTGTCTCTGTCTCAGAAAAAACATGCTGTTCAAATTGAGTTCAGTTGGTCAGTCTGTGTCACTGGGTCTGTCCACAAAGGATTCAGTAGCCTATGATAAGGAGTTTGGCAGTTTGAATGGGAGGTGAGTCTGGTTACAAGTCCTATTTTTGACTAACACACAATGTATCTACATTTTAAATATGATCACAGCAATGCAGGAGATACATATAAACTATGTTTGTATATATGTATAATAGGGGGGAAGAGCATAAAAGTTCTTGCTAGGTCCAATGTTTAAGATGGACCTACTGAATCAGTCATAACTCAGTTTGAAAGCTTGTGTCTGAGTTAAGCCTCAGCTGAGTAAAGACTGAGTGAAAAATCAGAGAGTAAAACAGTTAGGCCAGTGACCAGGATACTTTGTGAGAGAGTCATAGACCGCTGCAGTATTACTTAAGTTTCAAATAACTGAAAAGATGCTGTAATCTATAGCTACAAAAGGATGGGACAGATTATAGTAGACACTTGAACTGATACAAATAAAGCTGTAAAAATATTTTCTGTACTGTTAACAAGCAACACGGGAAGGCCCCTGTCAGGTCTTTGAAATCTAAATATAAGCTCCAAGAATTCATAATGCTATATTTTTCGATCCGTTAGAGCATGTTAGTGGGCCTATGTGGTGTTACTATTGAATAACAATTATGGTGCTGTAAAAATTCAATGAATTTAGAGACTGGTGCTAAGTGATAGTAGTGAAACTAATGTAATTCTTGGGTTTACCAATACTAAGGATTGTGCCTCCTGGACTCTTTAATTATTTAAGTCAACAGTCTGATTCTCTAATTGATTTTATAAAATTAAAGTGTAAGAAATTGCAGAACATAAGAATAATAATTTTTTCCCTGTAATTATGAAATTAGATTTGAAAGCCCAGCAATTAACCTGACCTGATTTTCACAAATCCTCAGCTTTTGTTTGAGCCGCATTTTCAGTAGTTCAACCTTTCAAGCTAACAGAATAAAAGTTTGCTTGCCATTTCTTCACAATTACTGTTACCAAAATCAATGAGACTAACCTCCAAATATGATTTAGTGAATTAAATTCACAGAATCACAGAATCACAGAATATTAGGGATTGGAAGGGACCTCGAAAGATCATCTAGTCCAATCCCCCTGCCGGAGCAGGAACACCTAGATCAGATCGCACAGGAACGCATCCAGGCGGGCTTTGAATGTCTCCAGAGAAGGAGACTCCACCACCTCTCTGGGCAGCCTGTTCCAGTGCTCTGTCACCCTCAC
>VZTO01015194.1:29250-72456 GCA_013400615.1 Syrrhaptes paradoxus
CTCCCAAATCTCCAGCCTGTCTAGGTCTCGCTGGATGGAAGCACAGCCGTCTGGCGTGTCAGCCACTCCTCCCAGGTTCGTATCATCAGCAAACTTGCTGAGGATGCACTCTACTCCCTCATCCAAGTCGTTGATGAATATATTGAACAGCACAGGTCCCAATACCGAACCCTGGGGGACTCCACTAGATTCAGACTGGTGGAATACAGCTATTGACAATGGGGACAGTATCAGAATCAGATGTGTATTACAGCTATTTGTAGAACTGAAAAAAAAAAAAAAAAAAAAAAAGGAAAATGTCAAGATTCAGTGAGTGTTGGTAAACTGAATTACCAATGAATAATGAAAAATTACCAAAAGGTAGGAAGCAAACTGTGTGCATTAATGTTTCCCATCTACATATCTGCATATTCTAGCTTAGCTGGATTGCAATAAAGTACACTTTAGATGTTAAATCTTTTAAGCAAAATGTTATGTTTATATGAGTCCATACATCACTAATCCAGGATACCCTTTCGCACTTGTATTTGTATGGAAATATCTGGTAGTTCTAATTCTTTTAGTCTCTGAAGATGCACAAGCACATGCCATTGTAATCATTAAGCTTTTGTTTAAAGCAAAATAAAAATTAAGTTTGCACACTTATTTCAGCCGGGCTGGCTCCACAGTTTCCATCTGGGCTGGCTTATTTTCCAGGTGACTCATTCCCCTTTGCAACTATGCAACAGACAGCCTACGGTATGTCACTAAGAAGTGTCTGCTTACATATACGGACAAGAAGTTTAATGAATCATGAAGCCATGATGCAGTAAAAATAACATGTCCTCAAGCAAAAGGTATAAAATCACCACAGAACGGAATAAAAACATTTGTTTCAAGAGCTGCCCTAAATGGAAGCATTGATGTATTTTTTGCCTTATTTTCCTTTCTCATAAAAAAAAAAGGTTTGTTGATAACAAACTGAAATGCAATTCTGCATTTTAGACTTGATCCTTTGCTTTTCAGAATTAATCTCACTGGTTTTACTGATTCACTCTTCAGAAACAGGTATCTTAGAAGATTCTCCCAGTGCAACACGGTGACTTTTGGTAATGGGATATTTATTTTGAACAGATCTTTTTTTCAAACATATGTGTATGTGTACCCCACACCTCATGTTTAAAAGTGTTGCCTTGCTTTCAGGCAAATACAGTTTGAGAAATATGACCTGTTAAGTGGAAATGCAACTACAAAATTGCTAAAGCCCAGCTTATTTGCCCTTGTAAGTGTATATTAAATAAACACACCAAACAAAAATAATACTGTACATTTTGAAGTGTATAATTTTTGGCAAAAGAATGTGTATTGGTTGTATTTTCAAAAGTTGTTTAAGACAGTAGAGCATCACTGTTTCTACACCTATTATTTCCAGGTACGTCTGTAAGATTAAAAAATACTCATTAACTGGAGATGATGGCTAAATGTGGTGATGAATTAAAGGAATGGATACATTCTTGACTGAAGTTTTATTAACCTCTTTAAAAATAATAGTTCATGTTCCATATAATAAAGCAGTAACATTACTCTATCTTAAAACTTTCCCTATATTCCTGTAACAACCATACAGCTGTACAGTTGTTTACTCTTCATAAAAGATAGAAATAACAAGATGTTTTGCTATGATTTTTTAAAAAAACCTTTTGGATGTAGGTTTTCCTGATATTAAAAGAAATAAACACTGTCACCACATCTTGTGACAAAAATGTAAAACATCTTTAAAGGTTGGCATAGCTTTTGGATGAAATATGTCTGCAGAGAAAAAAAATTGCTTAAGAAGGGAGAATGAGACTTTTGGAATAGTTAACTACAGAGCAACTGGCACAGATTAGCCTATGTCCTCATACAATCAAAATGTTTCTGTTGGAGAACTTGAGATAACTAGCTTGAGAGCATTTAAGTGTACTGTCGTACAACTTAATCCCAACTTAATCAAGCATTATCTCGTGAGATATGACTGCATTATCCCAGTAGAATTTAAGAATTACCAACCCTACACTATTTATATATATATATATATATGTATTTAATATAATGTTATTTGGCTTGATTTTTATGTGTTGTATGGCAGTTTTCACTGGCTTTACAGAAGACACACCATGACAAAATCAGCTCAAGGGAAGAAAGAAACATCTCATGAAAACTCTGGCTACTGATTCACAAGTGAGGCCAAAAGAGTGAAACTACAGTCTCAGAAATGTATAGCAGAAATACACATGCGGGGAAAGAACCTGACTCAGTCTACAGCCAGAGTCAAGGGAAGCTGTAGAGAATTTATAGTCACCACCAGCTGGCCTCCCCAAGGAAGAGTAGCACCAAGAACACTGCAGTCTTCAAATGCATTCAAGGCACCTTATAGCAAGTGGTCCTGGACCAGTGATTGCTCAGTTTGAAGAACTTGACATTTGAAATCTAAAAGTATTTTGTACTGTATAGAAATTTAATATTAAAATAAATATTACTGTTATCAAACATGTACTTCTACATGTGGGAGAAAGATAAATGCATGAGCACTCTAGAATTTCCAACAAAATAAACTGCAGTCCCATTATTATTTGAGTTAAATCCTCCTCCCTCTCATATCAATGTCACACATAAATGCCAATACGCCTGTTTCACTAAGTCAGTGTGTTTATTAACATGACCAAAATATCATTTGGCTCTTCTTCATTAAAAAAAAAGATGAAAAAATAGAGCTTACTATCAGACCCTGAGAACCACATGAAATCTGAGGCCTTTTGAAATAACCAAGAGTTTGCTACCAACAAAAATAGAATTTCACCAAACTCTTTTGCATCCATTTGCTGTATGTATCATCCAGGGCAACGATGCGCAGGAGAGGCCTTTTCATTCAGAGAGTTTCTCTGTCTCTTGTCCAGGGCTCAGCTGCCTGTTTTAAAGGAATGATTCTGACTCCATTTATGCTAGATCCTGCAGCTCCCACAGATATTCATGCTTAGGAAGATAAATATCTCGAAACATGCAATTAAGTTTAGCAGTATATACCCTAAAAAAAGTCTGAGCTTTGGTACAATTTCTGAAGAGAGATGAACAGAGAGCCAAAAGGGAACACTTGGTTAGCGAGAAGAATGACAGAAAAGGACACTGGGAGAAGGGTCATGCAGTTTCCTTAAGCTGCTGGATGGAGACCGCAGAGACACAGAAAGCACATGCAAATGAGTAAAAGTACACCTACAAGTTATTTCATATGGGACTGTGCAAGTATCAAAATTTAATCTAAATCTGATTTTAAAGCATGGGTGCTGCAAAATTGGGAGACTTGTCCTCATAGGAGCAAACCGTGAGTTTTAATACAGAATGGAAGGGAGTGTAACAAGCAGGAGCAATACTGCAGCACTGAAAGCTACTTTTCAAGACTCCCAAGGAACAATGGACAAGGGGCAATGGGTTCAAACTGGAACATAGGAGGTTCCACTTGAATATGAGAAAAAACTTCTTTACAGTGAGGGTGACAGAGCACTGGAACAGGCTGCCCAGAGAGGTTGTGGAGTCTCCTTCTCTGGAGACATTCAAAATCCGCCTGGATGCGTTCCTGTGTGATCTGATCTAGGTGTTCCTGCTCCGGCAGGGGGTTGGACTAGATGATCTTTCGAGGTCCCTTCCAATCCCTAACATTCTGTGATTCTGTGTGATTCTGTGAACTTCCATCTATGTATCTCAGGTGATTGTATGGCTCCTATTAATACAGAAGTTCAGTGCATCTTTAATACAGTTAATCTTACAATACACAGGACGAGGGAAGACAACATTAACTCCATTTTAAGAATGGGAAGATTATAAGCATGATAAGCATTTTTCCCCAAGGTAAAGCAGGACTTGACCTAAGCAACAGGGTTGGCCACTGGGCTAAGTTTCCCTCTGTTTTCAACCCTGTTTCTCTGATCCATCCCTGGAGTGGTAATATTTAGAAGTGTATTTAGTGCTCTGGTTAGTGAGGTAATGACTGTTTGCTCTGACTGTGTCTGCTGGGGGTTGTTTCATTACTGATTCTCATGGTTCAGGCTCAGTTCTGACAGTGTAATAAAACTGTAAAAAATGCAAATCAGAGTTTTCTTGACATTTATTGAATGCATGTACTGTCTTGCTACATTTAACAAGAGGATTTTTTTTTAACATTCTTCCCCCACCTCCCTTCATCTCCAGAGATTTCCAAAGCAGCTCTGTGTAGCTTTATCAGATTTTTTTTGCATTTTCCTCTCTGAGACAGGAATCTGAGGGTTTTGACCTCATCTGGGTCTTTCCCAGTGTCAGGAGGTGGTCTGTTCAAAAAGATTCCATGACACTGATCTCTTCCTGATTTATCAGATAGCTAGGTCGATAAATAAGGTCTCTACATGTTTTTTTCCTCTGAGAGCTAACTATCAAATCTTTTGAGTTTTTCTTTCAAGGAACAAGCGTTATCTTTCCAGTTAGTAAATTCCACTGCAGCATAATTTAGCAAAGACTGCCTAATTGTAGGAGCTCTGACTCACACGAAGCAATTCATTTAAGTGAAATGTTAACACTGGAGACCTGTCTCTTATTTATAAATTTTTCTCCGTCCTTTCATCAGTATATTTTCTCATAGTCATAAAAGCCCTTTACCATTTATAAAAAGATTATGGAGTAATTGTCATGTCCAATGAATCCACCAAGTGACAAAGAATAGAATTCTTCTGTATAACCTATGTGGATATGGACAATGACGGTACAGCACTAAGTGATGAGTGGGCACTGTTCCAGGTTTGTAATTTTTCTGTCAGTATTCTCCTCGCCAATATAGCCGGCCTTTGTGCTGCTGTCGCCTCCCCATACCCTCTCCCAAGTGAGGCAGTTCATTTGACATTGGATACAACCCAGAAGAAATATCTCCATCACTAGTAAGAAAGCATTTTTTTCTGACACTGAGTGAAACCAAGGAAAAGTGTAAGGCTCCAACGACTGCCAAGACAACTGTCTAAACATCTGGCAGAAGCAGAAGTAATCGTAACACTCCTATAAGGTAATATGCCCCATTCTGAATTGATCTGCTCCTATTTTATTCCATAAGAGACGTTTAATTAAAAAGCATAATTAAATGGTTATTTATTAACAGATTTAACTGATAGTTCAAAATTTCTGCCTAACAAAGATCAGTCAGTAGGCTTAAGCTCGCAAAAATCATGAGACAACTAAACTCTTTTTCTACGTCCTTTCTCTTAGTTTGTATACATTCTATTATTTCAACGGGCATATTCCTTTTTCTAAGTTATATATTTAGTATGATTCTACTGGCTATTGAAAATATGCACAATAATAAAATGCTTGTTTTGCCTGTTTGCTATACCCTCAAGATTAAATGAAGTATTAGAACTCAAGGAACTGACAAGTCTTAACACCATCTCTGCCTTTGATTGAGGATAAATAGATGACTCCTCTGTAGTAGAACGGCTCAGTGAGCAGGGACATCAGTATGTGCACAATCCAAACTTCGATAAAGAGGCCTGAGAGTCCTTGGGACTCTCCTCAAAAACAGCAAAGGGAAAGAGTAAAAGAACTGGTAAACAGCAGAGGGGGGAGGAAGGCTCAAGGATGAGAAAGAGAGGGGTATGCAAATGGACCGCATGCCAAGAGGGCAAGAACCAATGACCACTGGCTGCTGCTGCGTGCACACTGTGTGCACACAGGTAACAAACCAATCGTGTTAGAAAGCAAACACATGCAAGGCTTGGAATGCTGTATATTCCCCCTGAACCCTGAATAAAGTGAACAAGAATCTTAACTCATATTGAGTGTTATCTTGATTCTGGCCAGCTCCTTGCAACACTTCTCTGTTTTGATTTATTCATACTTGCACTGATGTTACTATCAGTAACTCTTCTCCCAGTCTGCTAAGTTTTGGTTAAACTATCTAGACAATTCAAAAGGTAGGGTGTTTACTGGAGACTGTGATAAATATTAAATACTATTTTAACAAAACCTTTTACAATGAGTATTTCTAGAAATGCTCATACTGCCTTTTAAAACAAAAATAATAAACAAGTGGAGATTATTTCTACAGGGCAGACTGAACTAGAACAAATAAATGCTTATCTTATTTCCCTACAGAACATGTGAAATGATATAATCACAAAGCAACTGTTTCACACGCTGCCAAAAGTTATCAAAACCACTGCCACATGATACATATGCATACAACATGGGGGCTCTCAGAGAGAGGTAGAAGATTTTATGCTCTGGTCATGGTAAAGAAGACAAATCTTACTATTTGTCATGGAGTAATGGGAACCACTCAGGCACAGAATGATCAACAGTGTAATCAAGTAGATGCCATAGATTCCTCTCGACATGGAGCCTCCTTGTGCATTACTGAGTTAAGTCACAGTCCGCATTTGCTGTGCCTACTTGTATTGTGGCCTGGATGTAAATCTCAATAGGTGTTAAATAAAAGAGAGCATCCAAATTACATAGATGGCCTGAATCCAAAATACCAACTGTTAACTATAGTTACTATTGCACAATCCTATGCACAGCAGAGTCTTTTTCCCTGTTTCTGCAAAATTACATTTCAAATTGAATCAAAGCACTGTATACCACAGAGTCAAATGTTACGCTTCACAATAAACAAAGTCTTAAAATAAACTGTAGACAAACAATTCTTTTTCATTTTTGATTAAAAACCTCTACCCAAAACTGCCTTGGGATGACCAGAAGAGAGCAATGATTTCTCTCTGCTGAATTTCTCTTTTGACTTGAAAAATCCAGGGTAATACCAGAAGTAAAACCATCCCTATTTTCAGCTCGCTTAACACTTGGTACTTAATAATCCCACAGGCCATATTTGGTGAAAGATGTTTTCCAAGAGGCAGCAAATCAGCTATTTCTGCTTTAATCTGCTGATACACTTTCTGTTCCCTCTGTACAGACAAACCTTACCTTTGTAACTTACAATTCTGTCCTTACCAAAGACTGAAGCTAATGCCAATGGTAATGGTGGGGGACATTACTTCCTTTACTGGAGGGTCCTACTATCAAGGGCCTTCTACTACAGGCAGTAATTCATAAAAGCAAAAGAAAGCTAACTGCATTACAGAAAAAAAAATCCCTCGTATACAAGACACAGCCTTTTTCTATTTCTCTTTCAAATACACATTTAGAGCAGTTTAGTGCTTATACTGTGTAATGTTTGTTATTTCCTCATTCATCCCTTATTCAAACTGGGTTTGATTATGCTTGCATTACATTCCCTGGCGACATTCCCAGTGGGATATAGTTTTGTTTTCAAAAAAGTTTTATGTTGAAGTGGAGTAGGACACTGACTTGTAAAATGCTGGGAAATGCAGGAGGATGCATTAATGGAGAACTCAACAGCTGGCCAACAGAATGAATACATTACCACAAGACTATTGGGAATTAGTGAGAGAATTAGAAAGCACAAGTACAGGGAGAAAGATATTCTTCACTAGTTTTACATCGGATCTGATATATATCCGACAGCTGAAATAAAAACTGTGAAAATCTCAAGAGACTGCCTAGTTTGTTTAAGGGCTAAATTTTAACCTCAAGTCAGAGACTGTCTTCTATATTCTTCTACCAGGGAATATTTATCAAATTCACCTAAAAGGAAACTGTAATATACCGATCTCTTTTAAAAATCTGCCTTCAGAAGATATATTGGTAGTTAATGTTGTCCAGTCATAACAGTTATATATCTTGCAGCCAGTTTGGTCAGGGTAAAGGACAGAGTTGGTATTCATATTGCAAGTGATGGGAGTGTACAATACTGTGACTACATCTGATAGCGAGTCTTTCAATTTGGACCTCTTGTATTGTGCAGATACAAATCTGCTACACTCTGAGATCCTTTTTTTCTTACTGACATTTGAAAAATTCTCCCTGGCTATTGGCAATCCTAAAATACAGTTTTTCTTTGTGAAGCACTGCATTAGCATCTATCAAATCAGGCACGCAGCTATCGAATCAGGCCATCCACATTGAATCTCACGTATTTCACAACTGTCACTTATCACATGAATCAGTAAACTCACTTCACAAGCATGCTTCTGGCCCAAACTAAAACACTACAGCACGTGTCCACCAGCAAAAACCTAACTAGAAACTTCTGCTTCCCTGGAAACTGCAACACACTTCTTGAAATTTTGTTTGTTGAATAACATGCAGTTGCACACTGAGATTATAAATTCTAATTTCCTCCTTTGGGGATTGCAGATTATTTATTAGCAACCAGAAATAATATAGAATGGCTTAAAATTCATACTCATTCATTTTCAAAATTACATGTTTTTGCTCAAACATAAAATAGCTTACCTTACCATATGGACTCAAATAAAAGTTATACAAAGTCCAAAACCAGACAGAATGAAGTTTAAAATACAGATCAAAATTGCCAGATTAAAGGGTTCAGTAATACTTGTAGTTAAAACAATGTCACATTTCATACAATTTTACTAGTTCAAAGGCTCAGAATGAGGAAAGCAAAAGCATCTGTGACAGGCCTATGTAGGATAAGCCCCTTCAGCCAAGCATAACGAACACTGAGGCAGGTAAAAATAGATAAAGCAGAAAAATATGATAATAATAAGAATGGCAGAATTTTTTATTTAAGCAAATCAGACTGCTGGATTTCAAAGAGGAAGTTTTTGACACTTGCCTTTTACACCAAGCTTGTTACTCACACAAATATTATTTTGGTAGATGGGAATCAAATGACATCTAAGCATCAAGTAAGAATCAGCCCCTGTGGTTCTTGAGGGTCTTTGGTGTGCATGAAAATAAATGTAAAATGTACATATGGAATATATGAAAGACAAAAAAACCCACCAGGAACTGCAAACAAAAGTTAAGATTGTGTACCCTGACATCTGTTCCTGAACTCCTTTCTCTTCTTCTGTCTCCCAGGAATTGCTTGTGTTGTTTTCTGGCCTGTGCATTCATATAAATACGTTAGGCAGAGTTACAGGCAGGTTGCTTTGTATTTTAAAGGAGCAGTTACTTCAATATTGGGGGGAGGGAGGGCAGGAAGCTTGTGTGGTGGGGTTTTTTTAACCTTTTTTCTCCCCCTACAGTTGAAGAGCTATGAAATTAAGGAAGTACATCTGTACTCAAAGAAAAACATTCATGTCTCAAGCATCTGTATTTTGATTAAAGTCAGTACTGTAACAGTAATTAAAGCAACTGTGAACTCCTCCTTTCCCTCCCCCAAGTGACATGCTTTAGCAACAGTAAGGTTATATCATTAAAGGTCACAACCAGAAGTTCAGAGTTTGACAGATAGACTATAATTGAGCTAACCTGCTTTGGTGATCACAAAAGTTTCATACATTTTTGCAACACCACTCTCTTAAAGCAGAGGTTGGTGGAAAACACAGGGACAGAAAATCTGTTTCTATTTCAGTTGTGTATCTGGTAAGATGGAAAATTTTTCAAGTCTACACAGATGGTAAATAAATTTCTGCTACATGTGGCAGTTCCTGGAATAAAGAAATTTTCTCAAATAACAAGTGCCAATTTTTTTTTTTCTCAGCAAGACTTATTTTTAACTTTCCCAGGGACTTGTTGAGAGAGCTGGAAAAGTGTCCTTTCACCTTCAGAATCCTGCTATAACTCCAGAAATAGCCTCTAATGCCCTTCTCAGCACAGACAAGTTTTCTTTACACTTTGAAAGACTTTGAAAGCAGAGATCAAAGCTCCACAATTATACTTTGCAACTGGTAAACACTCCCTTTGAACCCAACAGCTAGAAAATAAGAAATTTCTATTTAAACCCTAAGACAATAATCAATGACTAACAGTGCTGACATTTAAACTGTGATTATTGTGCTTCATAAGGCAATGCTGTTGAAACAAGAGAGCTTGTCCTCTGTGGGAAGGACTGAGAGAGGAAGCTGAGAATTGAGGAACGAGTTGCTGCAGACTATACCTGCTAAGGAAGCTGTGAAACAGACACAGAATAGCAGCATTTTGTCAGACAGTATCATAAATATATTTGAGTAGAGATTTTATGCAACTGTAGAAATGAGTGCTGAGCAAGGTGACTAAGAACTGCGTTCACTGCTACAAAATTAGCCCTTGGGGGTGTTTGGGACAGCTCTCCTCCTTATACCAAAGTGGAGGCAGAATTATGGAAGTTGCTCACCCTTTTCTACATCAACTTCATGTTCCCTTCTTAATCTCTGCATGGCTACTGCCTTGAGCCCGAAATTAAACCCTGTGAAATTATGCTTGCAAGGAGAAAAATACACAGTATTCTCATGTCACTGAGTGGTCTTTCCTTTATATACACATAAAAGACTAAAAAGTTTAATAATGCCACACTGAGCTGAGTACAAGAAATGAGGGAAAAAAGAAATCAAAACATTTCTGAACAGGCAGGAATGAGGGGGAAGAATTAGTGATCTTAACACTGACTAGAAGAGTATGGGTAGGATGAAGAATTTTTTTGCCTGTCAGAGAGTGTGGATGACCTAGAAAAAAACGGACATTTTAGTCTTAATTTTAAGGCTTCTGTTACTATTCCCAAGGGAGCAAAATTCAAGAATATATGTATTTCCCCCATAGTCATAAGTAGTCATAGGCTTCAGTCTGCAAGAACATTATCGATTGATTAAAACATATATTGCAAAAGAACCTACAGTAAGAATTACAATATGNTAAAGTCAGTACTGTAACAGTAATTAAAGCAACTGTGAACTCCTCCTTTCCCTCCCCCAAGTGACATGCTTTAGCAACAGTAAGGTTATATCATTAAAGGTCACAACCAGAAGTTCAGAGTTTGACAGATAGACTATAATTGAGCTAACCTGCTTTGGTGATCACAAAAGTTTCATACATTTTTGCAACACCACTCTCTTAAAGCAGAGGTTGGTGGAAAACACAGGGACAGAAAATCTGTTTCTATTTCAGTTGTGTATCTGGTAAGATGGAAAATTTTTCAAGTCTACACAGATGGTAAATAAATTTCTGCTACATGTGGCAGTTCCTGGAATAAAGAAATTTTCTCAAATAACAAGTGCCAATTTTTTTTTTTCTCAGCAAGACTTATTTTTAACTTTCCCAGGGACTTGTTGAGAGAGCTGGAAAAGTGTCCTTTCACCTTCAGAATCCTGCTATAACTCCAGAAATAGCCTCTAATGCCCTTCTCAGCACAGACAAGTTTTCTTTACACTTTGAAAGACTTTGAAAGCAGAGATCAAAGCTCCACAATTATACTTTGCAACTGGTAAACACTCCCTTTGAACCCAACAGCTAGAAAATAAGAAATTTCTATTTAAACCCTAAGACAATAATCAATGACTAACAGTGCTGACATTTAAACTGTGATTATTGTGCTTCATAAGGCAATGCTGTTGAAACAAGAGAGCTTGTCCTCTGTGGGAAGGACTGAGAGAGGAAGCTGAGAATTGAGGAACGAGTTGCTGCAGACTATACCTGCTAAGGAAGCTGTGAAACAGACACAGAATAGCAGCATTTTGTCAGACAGTATCATAAATATATTTGAGTAGAGATTTTATGCAACTGTAGAAATGAGTGCTGAGCAAGGTGACTAAGAACTGCGTTCACTGCTACAAAATTAGCCCTTGGGGGTGTTTGGGACAGCTCTCCTCCTTATACCAAAGTGGAGGCAGAATTATGGAAGTTGCTCACCCTTTTCTACATCAACTTCATGTTCCCTTCTTAATCTCTGCATGGCTACTGCCTTGAGCCCGAAATTAAACCCTGTGAAATTATGATGCTTGCAAGGAGAAAAATACACAGTATTCTCATGTCACTGAGTGGTCTTTCCTTTATATACACATAAAAGACTAAAAAGTTTAATAATGCCACACTGAGCTGAGTACAAGAAATGAGGGAAAAAAGAAATCAAAACATTTCTGAACAGGCAGGAATGAGGGGGAAGAATTAGTGATCTTAACACTGACTAGAAGAGTATGGGTAGGATGAAGAATTTTTTTGCCTGTCAGAGAGTGTGGATGACCTAGAAAAAAACGGACATTTTAGTCTTAATTTTAAGGCTTCTGTTACTATTCCCAAGGGAGCAAAATTCAAGAATATATGTATTTCCCCCATAGTCATAAGTAGTCATAGGCTTCAGTCTGCAAGAACATTATCGATTGATTAAAACATATATTGCAAAAGAACCTACAGTAAGAATTACAATATGACTTTTCTAAAAGCTTACTAAAATGTTTGTGAAATGTGCAAAATTATAAGTCTTGCAGACTATTCCTGCAGAATATTTCTGCAGAATGTTTGCCCACAAGAATATTAATCAAGATGCAGATATGGAACAACTTCACCCTGAATTATCTTTGACTCTGTTGCTAGCAGTATTGAGGAGGACCTGGAAACAGACAAACTGAAGAGCTTAGAGTAGTTTTCATGAGCTGAGAAAGCTTTGTGCAATTAAAAGCTGAATGATCACTTTACATGGAAAATCAATTAATTTTCACCTACTTATTTTCCAGTCTTATCCCACCTCTCAATATCCCTGTCTTTGTTGTTCTATTTCTTCTCTTTTTTGCTCTCCACTATTTTACTTCATATATAAATATAACTCTTAACCAGGACAGTGCTCATCTACCACATCATCTTATCATGTATGAAGCAACAGAGAATATTTATAAACCTGTGAATTTACCGTGCTGGAATAAATTCAGCAGATGTAGGAGGTGTGATGCTCACATACAGTCACTACTAAATTTGTGTGATATAAATACAGCCTAGCATTTAACAGAAGAAAAGCATAGTATTTCAGAAAATCTGGATGTAGGAAAGTAGTTTAGTTTACATTCCCAAATTTTTGCTTGTGGCCATGCTTTTTCATTTTCAATGCAGTAAAGATGTCAGCTTTTAAAATATTTTGAAGCTAAAATTACATGCAGCACAAGCCATGAGGTTTGGTGCTGCTTAGTTTTTTTCATGTATTTCATGCCTTCATATCAAATGGCCATGGATCACATGTTAATGATTATCAGGGCATGTAAACCATCTTTTTTAAGCAGGTTGAGGATACAACCCAAGAGATTAAAACATATAGTACAAGAACAGAATTAGCTCCCTAGACTTTTTTTTTTTTTGCATAGGTATATTAGATGATACATTTTATGTTAAAGCAAAACTATTCAGATGAATAAGACACTCTACCCATATAGAAACCTTTGTTTAATTGAATCTGTTGTGTGCAAAAATGTTTGGGAAGGAAACATCTTAGAGGAAAGGATAAATAAACTTCCATTTAACATAAATATTTTACATATTGCATTTGCTATTCTAACTCTTGTGTAAGGTAAGACTGCAAAAACAATGGGAAACCTAAGATAAGAAACTTATTGCTGTAATATGGCACATTGTTGAAGGATATCCTCACGTTACAGTGAGCCAATGTTTCATTAATGCAGTGTGCATAATCCAAGTTCTTTATGTTCCATTGTTGTAAAAGCATTAGACGTCAGCTGTGGCAGAGTTATGAAGGAGAACAAGAATCTGGTTTACATTTGCCATACATTTACCCCAGCGCACACAGACACTTGTGCATACATATAGTGAGAAGCTGTATTGCTGCCTGGATTTTTTTTTGTAGGAGGAACAGTATCCATCTAAATTTGAATTCATAACCATTTTAGGCCATATCCTCTGGAGCTTGGAATAATTTTTGGCAGCAGAAACAGTATTGTTTCATTTTGTAAAGCCATATTCAATACACCCTATCTGCAACATAGACCCCCTTGTCTACGTTGCCATTAAGAGAGAGAAGTAAAAGGACATAAGCATGAGCAACACATTTTTAGGTATTTCAGTCATATGTTCACTATCATGACAGGAAGCAAGCAAAAAACCAAAACACCACAAACAAATAAAAAAAAAAACCTTGTGGAAAACACTTTGCAGATGGTTCCCACTCCGCTGCAGTTCACCCCATGGCAGGGGTTCTCTTTTGCTTGCTTGCTGTTAACTACTGTGTGGGAGCTGATCAAACACCTGTGGACTTACCCACCATGATACTACTCGGGACAATTACTCCTTGATAGTGGTGGCAAAGACCTCTCTGCTGTAAAGCCTCAAACCCCATAGCTGGCCAGGGTGGGCTGCTCTTCTGTGCCTTCTCCTCAGACACAGCACCGCTAACTGTAAGGCCTTTGCTTTTAGCCCAGATCATGCCTGCCGTAGAGGGTTCTGCTGAGAAAGCTGCTCTGCCACGGCTATGGCTTCAAAGTCCCTTCAATACAGGCAGGGGTGTTCTAATATTGACTTTCCAGGTTGCCCCTGTATTTACCATTTTTTGATGGAAGTTGTATGTCTGTGTGTCTCTCAGAGCGTTCTGTCTTCACTTGATTGTTAATTCAAAGTGAACACTGTGCTTGTAAAAGTGCCAGATGAACCGTTCTGGGAAGCAGAGTCCTTTCTTTTAAATTTTTCTTTAACAAATGGTAAAGTGTGTTGTAGATAATATAAAAGGTTTTATCCACATATTTTAATTCTGCTTACCATTTGTTAAACTGTTAAATTTGGTTTTTGCATGCTATGCACATTCATTTATTTCAAGACACCTTCCCTCAAAAATGTGGTGTTAATTACAAATCGGGTGTCTTTTTAGGAAGTGGTCATTGGTCCATTTAACACGATCTACAACTGAGAATTTATAGAATATAAACAGCAAATATTTGGCCCTTACCAACCAGAACTTTTAAAAGATTCATTTTAAAAATAAACAAAAATAATGTTTTAAAGTTTTCTTCCAGGCAATTATTGCAAACCTAGACAAAATTAGAAATTTCTGAGTATGAACTGCATGAAACTAAAGCTCTCTACAGTGGTTCCAGGAGACATGCAATATCACTTTGGGAAGCGATAGTGCATGACTATGAACCGTGTATAAATACAAATACTTTCATGACCATTTTAGGTAGCTGAACTCCAACTAAGGCATAAATTGATGTGCAACAGTCTTAGTTTGCAGTCTAGACAACGCTGGCATCCTTTAAAATTTATTGCTGACCACTGTCACAAAAATGTGTCAAAGTAAAATTTGCATAAAGGTTATACTGTAATGGCCTGGCAATCATCCCATCCTTTTCTGAGCTTGTTTTAAATACTTCTCAGATTGTTTGAAATACATCATACTTCAGTCCAAACACAAAGGAAGTCTGTGGGAAAGCATTCTCTAGCTTCCCAGATGGTGATAATATTTATGATACATATTTTTGTGAAAGCAACAGAGAAAATTCATGGTCGTGTAACCACAATAACATGAGTGCTTTATGACTACCACTTTCTACTAATTCCCATAGATCATATGGATAATTTTAAAAACTTACATCCAACTGGTTTAATCCATTTATTTTTTTGAACCACATCTTCATAATTAAATGGTAAATTTAGGAAGCAATTTTCAATGCAGAAAAGAGTAACAAATATTCATGACAGCCAAGAAGGTTTCAGTTTTTTTAAAGAAATCGTACTATTTGTTTTGCTTTACTTGCAGCTCTTGCCAAATTCTTCCCAATGCCTTCAAAATTATGACCATTTAATAGCAATGTGCAAACGCAGCAAATTCTTTGTGGGGAAGTAACTGTGGATCTCAAAATAGTTGCCCACTTCACTAATACTACAGATGGCAGCTCTGAGACATGGGTAGCAACTAACCTTTCAAAAAGCTGTTGTGGCTTATGCTCTCTCATCAATTTTTGATGGTGTTCATGTTCACATTGTGAGTTTGAAAAACAGATCCATGATCTTTCCTGAAAACTCTAGAAAGCCTGAAAATGACAGATGTAGAAAAGGAACAAAAGGAAATCCAAATTCCATACATGAGAAAATAGATTTCACAACACTAAGAAAAATCATTCCCTAAATGCTGAGATGATATTATTCATCTCTGTATATGAAAAAGAAACTGTTCTGGCGTAAGTGCAGGTCTGAATTGCACAGGAAATACAGTTAGAGAACCATATGACTTGAGAACAATTTTGCTATGATACTGATCCTTTAGTAACTAGTTTCTGAAGTCTCTAAGGTTTAAAATTATTACAACACCCATGTTCAGCAAGGCACTTAAATCTGCTCTAAGAACACAGTAGTTCCACTGACATCCATTACTACTTTTTTAATGTCTAGATTTAGACAGTGAAACCTTGCTCTCCCATGATCATACATGTCCTACAACCATCCAAACAACATTAACTGTTGTCCACATTTTCATAATTTCTAATGATCATTATAATCTGAGAAAGCAGATTTTTTTTTTTCATGGTTGTTGGATTGCTCCACCAGAATATTAAGATAATTATCTTTAAAAAATACTCTATAGGAAAATATTTCTGTGGGAAATGAATGCATTTATACATCATATTTTGCAAAGGTGCAATTAAAGTTAATTGACTTTGAAAATGTGCTGTGCCTGTGCTGGGAGCTATCAGCTGGTGGGCGGGCTCTGTTTCAGCAGGGGTGGAGTTAGCACTTCAGCTGCTCAGTTTAAATTCCCCAAGAACGAGGTATCATCCGCTGCCCTTGACGTTTAACCTAATGAGGTTTAATAAGGCCAGGTGCAGGGTGCTTCACTTGGGTTCAGGCAACTCCAGGTATTTATACAAACTGGGGGAAGATCTCCTTGAGAGCAGCCCTGCGGAGAAGGACCCAAAGGGTGGTGGCACACTGGAACAGGTTGCCCAAGGAGGTCGTGGATGCCCCATCCCTGGAGGCATTCAAGGCCAGGCTGGATTAAAAATTGGTATGAAAAAATAATTAATCATTAAATTATGCCCATTCAAGAAAGAGAGAACTGAGGAAAAGGGAGTTTGAGTCTTCAGAAAGACATATTTGTGACAGGCCTAGAAACTTGGTCTCTGGTATTTTAATGGCAATAAAATAAGAAAAAGACCTAAAATATTGGATACTATTGTTCACAACAAGCTCACCTTACTTTTTAAATAAGAACCTAATGATGACAAGTGAGAGCTCAGTTGAGAAGGATTATGCAATGCGAATAGTAGAGTTATCACGGAAAAAATGGCAAGGAAACCATTTCAGTAAAATAGATAGCACTTCAGATTTTTTTTTTTTTTTTTGGAAGCTTTCCTCCTACTTCTTGCAGGTACTCTGCTGGGAGGACTAAGCCAAGAGGCAAGGCTCCATAGGCTTCCTTTTGAGTCAATTTACAGGGTGATTCAAGCAAAAGCTCCTGGAAGAACCTAACTTTATAACTTGCCATAAAAAGCACAGTTCTAGCCTTGTAAAACAGAATTCACTACAATTGGAACGGAAAGGAGTCAGCCTTCACCTCTCATGGGCAAACATAATATTTAAGTAGAAAATATGGATAGAAATGCCCAAATTCAACTGAAATTTTTTTCTCACATCAGTATAACTGTAATTGATGAAACAAACTTTATTGCAACAGTACAGAAAATGCAAAACCATGCTTTAAAAACACTACTTTTTGTGTGGGGGAAGGGCACTGCTACAAAGAGCTCAGGTGACCTTCTAACCAGGTTTTTTTCTACATTTACTGCCAATCTTACAATCTTTTGCTTAAACAAATTTGCATCTCACTGACACTGGCTGCTGCTGTCATGCTGGCATTAGCTGTGTCCTCAAGTATCCTTTGCAAACCAAACAGCACTTATTCTAGAAATCAGGATTAAAATAGTAGCAATAACAGTGAGCATTAGGAAATAGCCCCGACTACTATACTCTTTAGTCTTGTAGGAATGACTGATAACATCAACTGTTTGAAACTGGAAAGCTTATAAGCAGGCCACCATGAAGAACTGCAAGTATTAATATTAAAAGCAAAGTCTCATAAAAGAGAGATGAGGAATTCACACATTGAAACATTTGTTTACTTAATTCCTTTTTCAAGAATACATAAGCAAAATGTTTTAATGAAATGTAGACTGAAACTACCTGTGAAGAGAAAGTGATACAAGTTCATCACATATGCTCCAGTTAGTTTGATACCCCAATTAGCCCTTCCTGATGCACTCTTCTAGGCTATACCTTTTCTTGGAGGGAATACAGCTGACATAACAAAATTCAATATATAATTTGCACAATATATAAATTGCATTTCCTGAAACCAATCATTATGTATTGATTTCTTATTTCATTGTGCTGTGTGCATTAATTTTGCCAGTACTTTATTATCTCTAATCTTAGAGCTTATTAATATTTTTAATAAAAAAAAAATCACTGTTACAAACCATAAGTTTCACATTAGAAGAGAACCCCAAACGTTTCAGAATTAATACTCGATTTAGATAAGCAACTAGAACTTCAAATGTTGATCCAAAGTTTGTCTGGACTATTTCAAACTTAATTTCTAAGTCCAAGAGAGCTCACTTTTGGAAGATTTACTCCAAAACTCTTTCTATGGACTCCTCAAAAAATTCTGATAACAATAGCCTCTCTCCAGTGACTGAGCAGTTCTAGAACCTGTTTCTTTCACAGGTTAATGAAAATAACAGCTATATTAAGCATTGCAAAGGAACATTGCTTTGAGATGCCTGAGAAAAGGGGTGCTTTCAAAACAGCAAATTTTTGTTTTTTTATATCAATACAATCTGGAATACAAAATATAAGAGATAGAAAAGTATTTTATTATTGCAATGAATGACAGATTTTCAGTAAACTGTGTTTAACTGCAAGTGTAAAGTCATGTAAACATATATACCTTATCCAAACTAAGAAAACAATTGAACAGGTAACTAATAATTTAGACATGTAATTGTTAATTTGTGGATGTTAATATTTTTTCTGACATTGAGATATTAAACTACATTGTACCAAAACAGCCAACATACATTGAGGAATATTTCCTGCATTCACGCTGGATTAAGTCAAAATATACTTTATATGTTTGCATTTATTCAGTGAAAAATGTGTTTATCTTTTCACAGATTTTTTTGTTCCCCTCAGTCTTCTGGTACTTATACTGCTAAGATAGTTTGTGGAATGAGTTTTGATTTAAAATATTAACTACAACTTCCTGAGCCTTATTAAAAGGCTTATTAATAGTAATTCTATGTTTTCATGTGCAGAATGCTTTTCAATACTCCATCTCCTGCTTCCCTTAAATGCAGGGATAGTACAATCCCCCAAGAATTGCACCCAATGCTACTTGCTGTCATACATGGTTTGTTTGTTATACATATCGTTTCTTTTTTTCCCCCCACAGTCATGAGTCAATTTGCATCTTATTAAAATAATAGGTGACGTAACATTATCCTGCAGGAGAGAGAAATGAACAGTCACAGCTGGTTCTTGGGCTGTTTTCTTACCATCTACATGGAACAATCTCTAGGCATAAAATCTAATAAGGGGGAGGGGCCAAGAGAACAAGTCAAAATTTCTTTTGTAAGGTGAATTCATTACTATTTCATTTTTGGATTAAGTTCCATGAATATTTACTCAAAGTATTTAGAGAAAAAATTATAATGATGACTTTCTACTCCTTGACTGATGCATCATGTAGAAGACCTGTCTTGGCCTTGTTTTAAAACTGCATTACACAAAATACTGATTAGTACAGGTTGTAACACCACAGCTGTGACTGTGTTCAGGAAGCAAGTGGTAAGAACTTATTGTGAAATGATATGCCTCAACTCACTTTTGTGTGCTGAAGTTGAATGAAGTAGCTTTTATTGTGTTGAAAAAGAATTTAAATTAATGCAGTAGAGTTCTGGTGCTTTTGTGCATGTACTTGATATCCCCCAGCAGGGATTTTTCTGGCTGTCCCTAAGCTTGATGAGATGAACAGCTTAGAGAAAGTATAAAATGGGGCACATGTAAAAATTTGCAAGATCCTTTATAATGTAAGGGCTATTTTTTCCCATTTTAAAATCAGTGTATAATAATTAAATATTCTAATTTTTTCTGGTATTTTCTTGATACTCTATACTCTTCTGGTTTTGTATGATATCATCCTCTAAAAGCTCTACTGCATTATACATGCGAACATACATGCAAGCTGTTGAGATGCCCCAAGCATTGCAGCTTGTTCATTAGTTCCAAAGGTTATTCAAATCTCTGGAAAGTCAGAATATACAATTCTAAAGTGAAGTGACTATTTTAAAATTTAAAATTTATTTAACCCAGGAAAGCGTACAGGAGTGTCTAGCTGGTGTAGCCACGGGTAGTTAATCCATTTATGCTTCTGCTACTCCGAACCACTAATTACCATCAGCTTCACATTGAGGATAAACAGAATTATCAGTCAACACAAAACCAGGAAATCTTGATTACTGTGGGATCTTTCAATTAGACCTAACATCATTAACTTCTCACAATTAAATTCAAGCACTTCCTATTTCCAAGCCTTAGGAAGTCTTTCTGGGAAAGCAAAGGAAAAGAGGGTGCTACACTCGGAACCCTGGTGACTTGATGGAGCACAGAATTCTGTAACAGCTTGACCTGTTTGCAGAAGCTATATTCAGTGTCAGTACATCCATCGTGACCAAAGCAATTTACTGAAATGAGTCTAGTGCTGGTCAAAGATGCTAAGCTAAGTCCTTAAGCCCTTCAAGCCTACCTTCATCTGCAGAGCAAGCACAACAGATCCACACTGTCTCACCCCAGCTTTGTTTTGAAGACAGCAGATCTACAGATAAGGGGGGAGGTCATGCTCTCTTGCCACAATTAAAAGCAGTTTAAAAAAAGTTAACAAGGAACAGGTTTTCAAAAGAATTTACTACCAGCAAGAGGAGAATGATATCTCCTCAAAGATCCTAAGATCTTAGCTGTCGTAAAAGGCACCGTTCTATGATCCCCCAAGATGCCACCTCAAGGTCTGGGTGCCCTAATACTCTTAGCAATTTACCTCCTTAGACCTTTTCCCATATTCTGACCTCTATGAACACATATTTATGTGCCATTATAATTGACAGTGAGCATTAATCAGACAGTAGTGTGTTTCATGACTTAACTGCACTGTTTGAAATGCTGACCTTGAGAAAAAAGGGTTTTTTTATACCATTCCCAATCCCTTAATATCTTCCTGTCACTACAAAACACTTGACTTCTATGGATGGATTCAGTTTCTATTCTGTTGTTTTTCTAATGTTTTGTTAAAATTACAAAAGTGACTCTCAGAGAAAGTTTGTAAACATAGGCACATTTTTCATTACAGACTAACGTATGATTAGAGATAAGTGATAAAACCCTGCACACAGGAACACTGTCCACAGAAATGTCCTGCAAACTTAGACCAGAAGTAACAGCAGATCACATCTTTTCCCTTTTGCCAGTTTACAGTTTTTCGTAAAGACTTCTTTAACCAAAGTAGGACGAGGTCACTCCTGCAGATCTACAGGCTCCATCCCCTTTTACAGTGCACACAGCTTCAGAGTTGCTGCAGCCATGTAACTCTCAACCTTCCTTGAAGCAACTCCTTGTTTTGCTCCTTTCTATGCTAACGTCCTTTCTTAGTTTTCCTCGCCATTAGTGTCACTGGAATTTTTATATTCTGTCTTTTTAAATATTCAATGGCACAAACAAAAAATCAAAAATATATTCTGAAATACAAGTCTTGTGAGTGTGCATTTAGAAGATCAGTACATGACCTCAAAACAAGATACAAGCATATACATGGAAACTAGCAAAATTGAAGCTATTGAAAAATATAGCATGGTAAACTGAAAGATAATGCAGGCAGAGTCACAGCAGAGTGACTGTATCTGTACCTAATAAAAATAAGCTTTATCTGTATTTTCACATAATAATTATAGGACTTTAAAATTACATCAAAAAAAATAATCTTGCTAACAATATGAAGTGTACGCATCAATATTAACAACTACGCTTAGTAAAAAAGAAAATGAGGTGTCAAAGCAGAGCAGCTGAGCATAAGGTTATAATAGTTAATTAGTTCTCAAATATAATGTTAATTTTGTTGTTGTTGTTGTTTGTTTTAAAATTGAACTGTTTTCTGCAGATGGGTAAGTTTAGCTTTACTGGTACTCCTAGTCAGGTTTCTGTTTCTTAACTGTAACTCAAAGCCATGCTTATTGCCAGATCAGCTGAACATGTTAACTGTGATTGCATGAACTACCAAAGGAAGAATGGCTTTGAGGGCTTCTGAAACCTTTTCAAAAGTTACATATAGCTTCCAACTGTATCAAATGAGTCTTAATATTAACAAAGGGTTTACACAAGGAAGTAGTGACCAGCAGCTCAGGTTGCTGTGTTGGTGTACAGTACTTCAGATATGTGAATTTGAGTTTTATTGAAACAGCTACTGAGGCAATAGAGCTGACAGAAAAAAATCCCACACAATTAATAGAAACCAGATTTACAAAAGCAGACAAGAGAAGCGGGATGATGTCAAACGGAAAAAGAGAGAAGAGAAAACAATTACAAATGGGTTATTAGCAAGAACAAGCAGCATAGCTGGGAAGGCCAGACTTTAAGGTGAATTTTGTAGTGCCACAGTCAGCACATCTCCTCCCATGAAAGTCTCTGGGAGTTTCATTGCCAGGGAATCTGTCCATCAAAGTTTCGTAATAATACCCTTCCTTATTCTGTGTAGACAGTGAAAATATCTGGTTGCTTTAAAATTACAAAACATTGTTTCAAACTCAGCAATACTTTTTTTTGTTTTGTTTTGCAAAAACATATGCTCATGGGGCTGAACTGAAAACCAAAGAACTACTGCAAAATGTTTCCACTCCTTTTTTCCCTTTGAAAGTTTTTTTGCACTTTTCTCCTGTTCCCTTTTTTTCAACAAGGCTTACAAACCTCTAGGCACAATCTGTTTCCTAAGAGTGTTAATGATACCTGATAGCAGCAGAAAACCAAGAGTAAAACCAAACCCATACAAGATACTTACTCATTTAGCCTTGAACAACATTTTTAAAATATATAAAGATATATGTATATATAAAGTTAAAATCAAGCACCTTCCAAATACACAGCTCAGCCAATTTCAAACCTTAAAAAAATCTCATGAAACTTGGTTGTTGCATAGACACATTATTCTCAAAACCATCCTAAGTCTGACAAGTTATTATAAAAAGGCTGAAAAACACATTTTATCTCCACTTAATTAGTCATGGAATCACCTCCATAAGAAATTAGGGGGAAAACATTAGAAAACCATCTCTGCAGTTTATGAGCATCCTACCTTTCTTTTGCGCAGTTTCACTTGACAGTCTGAATATTCTTGTGTGGTCAAATGATCCCTTACATGTAAACACTGAATGTCTTCTGCTGAACTGACATTTGAAAGGCATTTGTTTTCAGGGGCCACTTGAGGTTCTGTGAAACCACTCTCATCCAGACCATTTTCCACTGCTGGGATGAGAGAGCAAGGAGAGTATTGCATAAGGCAGTTGCTGGATTCCACCACTGAATATGGCTGTTTATCACTGCTAGGGCATGATTCAGAAGAAATCCCACTCTCTACCACATTACACTCAGACTTTCCAAGCCCATCTTTAAAAGCATCAGATTTCTGGCACTGTTGTGCAATTACAGCAGTATGAAGCAGCTGCTTCCCGGGCATAATAATTTCTTTCACATTTGGAGAATGAGAAAGACTTTCTTTCTCTACAACTACTTCTTCATTTAAGCCTTCATAATTACAAAGCTTCAGGCTTTGGCCAGTGCTGCCACAAACGTTGTCTTCTTCCGTCTCCTCTTTAGGAACTGTGTCATAGCCAGGTTCTCCAATTATTCTGGATGGTTCAGCTGCCATGTTACTCTCTGTTATTGGTACCACCTGCGTTAAGGAGCCTGCTCCATTTAAATTCTTCTCTTCAGCTTTTGCTTCCCTTCCCACAGCAGTGATGTGGTAATTAACACTCTCCAGGTTGAGTGCTGAATAGTCATCATCGTCACCAGACACATGGACTAAAGTTTCTGTGCTGGCCTCCAGAAAATGCTCCTCATCCTCATGGTTATCGTTTTCGTCCACCTCCTTTGAAACATTTCCCGGCTGCTTTGCAGGGAAGCCAATCAGCTCTCCACTGTAACAGCACTCTGGAAATGAAGCGCATTTTTCTTTCCGGTCCACGCTCAAAACCTCATCTTTTTCCATACTTGTCTGCAAGTTATCAGCTACGAGTCCATGATGGCATGCTGTATTATACTCCACAGACTCCAAAGCCAATCCCATCCACTGGGTCACATGCTCTTCCCAGCTTTTCTTTCTGATTGCTAGAGACATGTCATAACAGTTCAGCAGCAGGCTGCAATGTACCTTCCACAGAGGACCAGAGGAGATGTCATGGCTGCTGTGCACTGCTGCAGAGGGAGACAGGGTTTCATAATTTTAACATCTGCAAGAAATAAATAGAGACTGGGTTATTGAATCAACTCCAAATAAAAAAAAAAAAAGAAAGAAAAAAAGAAAAAATAAAAAAAGAAAAACAAAGAAAGAGAAAGAACACTTTAAACAAAAGTATAAAGCAAGATAAGACTGCAGGACTAGAAGGACAGGAATTCAGAAGACTGTTTTGTTTAAAGTTTTAATACTTTTCATACAAAACTTGACAGCACCCATAATTCAGTAGAACTTTTTTTTTGATTAGTCGCTAACAGCAAGTAAACAAAAATGGTAAACAGCCAGATGGACATGCAAGTAGCTCCAGAGCCAAATTTTGACAGTAAGTCTCTCTTCACTGTTTCTGTCACAAGATATTAATTTCCATGGGTATAAATGGCATTATGTCTTATGATTGCTTTGCATACGAAGGTATTTTGTATTTTCTCCTCATCCAGAGATACTTGTGGAATTCAGAATTGTGGCTGTTTCCCAAAGAGGTAGAGCAGAAGTTGAGGTTTATTCCAAATTTGCCAAAGTTACAAACCACTTGTCTTATGAGTAGCTTTGGTCCATTCAGCAGCTGTCATTTTTATTATTATCATTTCACTCTCTTCAGGACAAGATTTAATTAAAAGTGTTACATGAAACTGCAGGGGAAATCAGCTGTTGTATGGTAATAAAAAATAAAACCCCAGGAAAGCTAATTTAAGTTTTTGGCATATTCCTTACCTTAAATACATTATAAAACCAGAAAAAAAATCTTGGTTAATATATTCAGGATCTGACATTGTATAGAAGGGAGAAAGCCCTTATTTAGGATGGGGCTCTTCAGAAGGATAGCTTGGGAGCCAGCATGGTCAGCCGTAACTGTGCCACTCACCTGGACTGTTGGGCTCTGCCAGAGCCCACTGTACCTGCTCGATTATCTGGGTGGATATTTTTCACTGACTGCTGTATTGGGCCCTCTGGATGATGTCATCTGAGATACATTAATCTTGTGGCATTGCATATACAAATTAGCACAAAGAAAATACCTCCTGTTAATTTATGCATAATAAAACAAAATTAACAAGTTCTTTGTCAAATAACAAAACAAAACTTCTGGCCCATAAAATATTAGAGGTTCAAGGAGCAGACAGTTCTACTTTTCACTCCCTCCATAAGAACTGTCAGCACTTAGCATGGATCTGCTTATTGATTTCAGCAATAAAGAAGATTAAGTACTGAGTTTGTTTTGGGTCATTTCAGTCCACTAAGACAAATTCTGATTGCCCACCAGGCTACAAAGCTGCCTTGACAAATCACATGCCTAAAGGTATAAAAGTATTCATCTTGAAAGAAATGCAGAATTATGCCTGGGCAACTGAGCCTCTGTAAATTATGTCTTGACAAACTGGTTTTCGGGATAGAATTGTACATGCTCCTAGATCTTTACCCTTCTTTGAAGATGGCAAGCTTCAATTTCACATTCACATTTTCCACCTCTGTGGAGACTGTGCTTAAAAAGAAAATATATTCATAGGGTAAGAGAATTCCATGGACAAGTCATTAATGTGTGGGAGGCTGAGGAAAACGGAAAATAACACACAGATCCAGGCCAAAAAAAATTATCTGCTTCAGAGGCAAAATTTGGTAGTAAGAAATTAATACAACTTTAAGATTCGCTTTTCTTTCCTGGTTTGCAAAATGAGTGTAAGCCTAAATATTAAAATGTAAAGTCAAGTTATTGCACAAATTTGCAATGCATTTGTATTCTTATTCTAACTTAGTTTCATGTTTTTATACTCCTACTAGTTCTAAGCATCCATGATCCAAAATTACCACAGGATGCAAATCAACAATGATAATACTTTTAATTTCTGCCCCACCTTTTCCTGATGGACCTTAAAGCTCTTCAGAAGCAATTAAATTAGTTTTACAACACTGCTGTGTTTTGTTTTGACCTCTGAAAGGGGCAGGTCTACTAAAAGAGGCTCAATGATTTCTGCTGCGCTCCATTAGCATTGCCTGGAGGTGCACCTGCATGCAACTCATTTGTAGCTTCCCTCTCTCTTCCTCTACTAGAACAGTAGCTCCATCTACTTTACAAAAAATTAAATTTGGTGGCTACATCCATATAGGGGAATTTCTAACAAAAATCAAGAAAAGGCACCACTAATATTAAATCTAAAAAGCTAAAAAAATGCAACTTTTTAATGACATACATTCATCCATCTACAAAAGATATAAACTGCTCTTAATGTGCAGAAGGCAGACATTCAAAGAGTTAATGAGTGTGTGTTAATTTTTGCTGTTGCTAAATGGAGTTACACATGTGCAGAAAGGGGAGAACAGATCCCTTACAGTTTTTCATTTTTGGATGTGGAGAATTATATTTCATGGGAGATTAAAAACAAATAATTTTTACTTCAGAAACCTTCTGTTTTACATATGCTATCACTAGTTTTGTCTGCCTCATAGACTTCAGAAAAAATTATTAAACAGGGGAATATCAAATACTCTGCTTGAAATGCAAGACAAATAAATATATGAAAAGGGCACTTTCTTTGTTCTCTAAAATATGAGTTTACATTTGCACTGACTGTAAAAAATTTACCTTACATACAATCTCTTCTTCAGACAGTTTCAGCTACCAGTCCCTGAAGTCTGCTCATTCCTGTAGCACATGGAGGAGCCCACAGTGTGGTGGAAGCATACTTTTCTTCTGCTCCTCGCTTCACTCCTCAAAATCTGCATTATCTGCCACAATTCAGCTTAGAAATTCTTTTCCTGCTATAATTGCTTGACAGTTATGGACTAACAAGGAACCTCTTCTACCTCTGTATTCAGAACAACCTATTTTCTTTGCACTTATGTGCTGGCACATAAGCTGTGCTTTGGAGGATTCACCACTCCAGTTATGAATCTCATTCAAGGTTCTTGCCTTGATCACTGCTTTTCTGCTATTGTTGCTCACTTTTTTCTTGATATGCAGCATCTTTTGTCCTCTGAGAAACGTCCCTGTCAAGTCATTTCATGCTGTTCACTAAGGTAAGAAACTTCTCTTTCTCCTTTTCCATCATTACCATCCCACAACTAGAAACCTTTACATACAATTTTTCCAGATTTTTAAGACAGGCAGATGAACTTTTAGTCTTTTGAAATGTTTTATAGTGTGAAAAGACCTTTTCTTCTGGTCAAAGCATTTGTCAGTATGATACAGTCTACTCAGCTGCTCCCATAATTCAGTTTCATGTTTTGCTTTTACTTTTCAATAGCACTAAGTGTGGTACTGCTTAGTACTATTCACTTTCTGAAGAATAAGGCTTGAAACAAAATATGAATTACAAAGACTTCTCCTGGACAAAAAAGTCTTAATCCTGGGTGTGGCTTAAGGAGTATTGTCAAAATTGACTCAGTAGGCAATTCTTGACCAAAGGAAATGGAAGTGAGTGGTGGGTGATTGCACTGTAGCAGGATCCCCTTCAAGTACCCCCAGTGATGCTTCAGTGTTCACTAAACAAGATGTAATTTTAGATGGGTTTTGTAATAATTTACTGACTGTGTCCTTCCACTGTAAAACATAACGGAAATGAAAAATAGGGCAAGCTTTTGTGCTTTTTTTATTTTTGGAAGTTTTGTATCAAGTCTCACAGAACAGACTAACTTTACAGCAGGTGAATCACAGAGTGATGCATAAGATGAACTGGTCAGCTCTCCTATAGTTAGACTGTCTAACAGTTTCTTTCAAGGAGGATTCCTGTGACTTTCTTCTGAGAAGCTCAAATTAAACTGATTCCAACAGGCTTTTGAAATTCAGACAGCGAAGCATCCTTTATTTTGTGAAATTCCATTCAGGTTTGGCTGAGCTGCGCACTTGTCACGATGTGTTTTACCTTCTCTTACTTCCCTTCTCAAGGATACATGGTGGCCTACAAGAAGTATCTGTAAACAAAACTGATCCAATACCTATGACTGACACCCCACAAAAGCTGCTCAAGGGAAGACCTAGGAGTTGGAGCTAGAGTGACAATGGAAGGAAGAAGAAGGGGACTTACTCAAATGACTATCTGTATCTATGCTACCCAGACCTGTCTATCAGAGACCCAGCTTCGCTTCTGAGGCACAGGATGGGACATGAGAACCTCCCAGTGATGAGAGTGGAGAGGCATGGGCAGACAACCAGCACTCTCTGGTCCTCCACTTCCTCCTTAGCCTTCCAGGACGTGGGAGCAGAGTCACCCTGGCTTTCCCAGGGTAGAAAAAAGGGGTAAGGGGAGAAACACAGAGCCATTCAGCAGCAGCCACCACACAAGAAAGGGCCATTAGGATGGGAGAGCTATGGAAAAAGCAGGTACAAATAAGACACCACCATGCAGAAGGGCACCTCAGTGGAGTCCCCAGCCAGCCAAGGCAAGGACAGCCACTTACCCAGGTGTGCCATCCCTGCTACCCCCACCAGATCCACCACACTGACAGTGCATTGCACCATGCACGACCTCCTCCACACTGCAATAAACAGAAAGGCTTTGGAAGGGAAAAAGGCACAAAGAACACAGGCGAGCTGACTATGTATAAGTGACAAGTGAGTTTCAGAGGGGGCAGCCCAGGCAGCATAGCCCCTGCCATCCTGCCAGTAGAATCCAGTTTTTGCTAATGCTTTACATGGGATGCAAATCTTTTCTGCAGAAAAATAAGGCGAACCTTTAGCTTATGAACTTACACAGAGATAAAAGACGGTTTCATTACATTTTTTACATAGCAGGCATATGTAAGCAATGGAGATCAAGCAGAAATATTTGTTTTGTTATCAAAACTTTGTTTAAGGAAGTCCGAGTGAACAGGGTCTGTTTCCTATAAACTCATCTCACATCTTCCTGGTCTGGCTTACATTCAGCACTTTCAGAAACTCCATATCAAGCTCTGGGACAGAATGTTGTTTACAAATAATTTGAGATAAAACATAAGCTTCTAGGTCTTTACTCAGCTAGTTATTTTAAAATATCTCCTGTTTTAGAATTTACAATCCTTCCTTCCTTGTCTTATTTCCTGGACAAATACCACCCTTTGGATTTTACTGATGCAGATGCTCACCTTTTCTGCAGTTTCTGTACAAACAGCCTTTGTAGTGCATAGGTATAGACCATTCTAAACCCTGAGGTCCTAGAATAGAAATATAAGGATTATTTGTTGTAGGGTACTAATCTAGTGAATATGATATGCATTTTTCCTAATTTCTTTTATATATAAAAGATAATACTGTAGGATCATATATTAAAAACTGTTTGAACCAATAACTATTTTGAAAGTATTTACAACTTCATTCTAAAAATCAGAAGAGACATAGTGTTTTTAAGAGAAGTATGTCTTTGGAATAAAATAATAAAAATGTTGAACTCTTTCATATAAATTTTAATGGTAAGTTTTGCATGTGTATGCATGTGATGCACTTATATGTTATAAATGTGAACACAAGGCAGTAATAGAGATGTTGCCAATTTTTGTACAGATAAACACAGAGCTCAATAGTGGGTTTTCGCATGGAAGTTGTACTTTTCTTTGAGATCTCTTCCTGTTTGTTTTCACCCATGAATAAGGGAACAGAAATAGAAGTACAGTCTTTGTGTAGCCGTGAAAGGTGGTAAGTAATTAATACTTGACTGAAATCCATAGCCCAAGCCTTGTTGGCTCCAACAGGAGATTTGGAGCTTCTGTGAAAATATGCAGTGTGTATTTGATATTCCCATTTTTCAAGAAGAGTTAAGAAAGTCTTGTCTAAACTAAGACAAACAAGTCTATGAAAACTGACTGACTCATTATATATATGGCTCTGCTTTAAAATTATTTTTAAAGGATTCAAATCAGAGCAACCCATATGACTATAGAGACAGTACAGCTGACAGACACTGCTCACCTAAAATTTTTCTCTTCTGCTTCATTCTGTCTGCCTTGTAAGACAAAAAGCAGTAAATGTGAAGTGAATGACAAAAAAAATTAATCCAAACACCTCTCTTTCCTTACAATTTGTTTATTGATGGATAATTATTCTGAGACAGCAATACTAGCAGCAATGTTGGACACACAACACTTGGGATAATAGCTTGTCTCCTAATAGAAATTGCTGTCACCTGTGAGAGAATTAATACAAATTTTACCAATAGTTTGACTCAGCTACAACTATCCAAATGAAAATTTTTCAGCAACTTAATACTCTGTTGCATACAAAGCACATAGTGAGAATTTCCTAATGTATTTGTAATATAGACTTAAGTGGATGAGAACAGAAAGATACACTATTTAGAATTACTAAAATTAATAGGATAAGGTTTTGGTGATACTGTAATACAACAATGCCAATCCCAAAAGTTTTCTAAGAGAAGATGACTGAATAACAGCTAGGGAGAAAATATAGCCATTTCATTTTACAGAAAATTATGGGATTTTTTTAAATGAAATATTTCTATGCAACCTGAGAGTGTGACATTCTACTGTATGAACTATAATAAAAAGTGCTTTCTGGAATTATTCTTGGTCCTTATTTTCTGGTAAAATACTTTAAAATAATAGACAATATTAAAAAAAAAAACCAAAACTAATTAAACACTCTCAAACACTAGTATTGGAATGATAGTATGTTATGCCTTCAATGCACACCAGAAACATGCATTGCATTGGACAGAGTGGTTTCAGTATCAGTGTTTATTACAAAGGTATGAACTAAGCACAACGTACAACCGTTCCTGCCAGCACATTACCCTACACCAGAATATAAAGGGACAATTAAGATGCCTTCAAGGCAGATTTGGGGTATCTGGGGAGATACAAGAGGGGTGTTCTTCCAAACTAATGGCAAACATCTTTGGAGTCAGAGACGGGTTTTACTTGGAGAGGGAGATACACAGAGCCAGAAGGGATCCTGTCCAGGGCTTGGAGAAGGTGTGGGAAGTACAGTCTTTCCAGGATAAGAGAGAGATTCGTTCACTCTGTTTCTCTCCAATCACGAAAAGGAAGGGGAAGAAGATATATTTTTGGTCCACAAATCCCCATCTCCTTACTAAACCTCATGGGTGGTATCTTTGCACAAGGGGAAGGCTGGAGGAACAGGGGAATTGCCCTGAAAATCCCACATGTGAGCAATGAACCCAAACTTTGTCAATATGCTTTGATTTATTCTTAGAAAAAATAAAGGGCATGGAGTTCCTTTACTTTTTATTCCTTCTCAAAAAGTAGTTGCATAACCAGTATTTATTTGAAAATAGAGAGAAACAACATATAGTGCACACCGAGTGTTTTGTAAATGTACTGGAGAACCCAATTAAGTCCACTTCCTTCAAGGAAGGGAATGTAGAAATTTAATCTATTTTCTAGGTTGGTAAAATTGGCAGGGGAGGTGGAATCTTCATCACAACAAAACCTTGCAACATACCATTATAGTATTCTTAGTTCAGAATTTGGGAAGATTATCTTTCAAAGGACTTGTGTACAGTGTGTTTATACCTCACCTCTTTATCCTCTTTCTGCCTCTCTAGTAGTCATAATGTCAATATGACTGGTATAGTCATAGTCAGTATGACCTTCTCCACAGTATTTTCCAGAGATACCTCAATTCCAAACTCATCAACCGGTCTCCCGATTTTACAATGATACTCTCCTGTTCAGCATCTGTAGCCTGCCTGGAAAGACATACCCAACCCTGGAAATTACTGTTTCTGAGTACACGAAAAATAAAACAAATGACTCTTGAGCTCATGTGGATGTCTTCCCTCGATTTGAAAACTAGTTTCCTTTACCAGCTACCAATAAAACATGCAAAAGATTTTTCAAAATCTCTAGCTATATATCCAACTAAGCTGACAGTGACACAAGGTTTGGAAGTTGCCAGGAAGGCAATGACATCTCATGAACATAAGTGTTTAATGGGACTAGGGGCACGGTTTAGTGAGTTAGGTGGTGTTGGTTTGACAGTTGGACTTGATGATCCTTGAGGTCTTTTACAACCTTAATGATTCTATGATTCTATGATTTATCTCTACACATGGAATCCTCCAAGTCCAGCTTCAGCTGGGGAGGGTACAAATCTTTGAGACCATCCTTTCCGCAAAAGTGCAGTAATTTAGTGCATTATTATTGAGAGCTGCCACCTCTCTGATAAAAGAGCATTATTCAAAGATAAACAATTCAAGCAAAATTAAAAGGCTTATCTGCTCTTTAGCTGTAGAAAAAGTGTGTAATGAATATAACAGTACAACTTCTAGTGCGTTGAGCGTCCCAGGACTGCTCAGAAGTGGAAGTTAAATGCTCCAGACTGAACCAGTGAATCCAAAGAAAATCTTCCTTGCCTGTTACATGTCTGTGTCTTGCAGGAGAAAATTCATGAGGAGAAGAAAACTGGTTTATATTTTGTGACAGTCTTTGTTAATAGTGCAAAATTAAGATTGTTGGCTGCTCTTTAATAAGTCGCAGTTATACAGCATGCAGTTAATAACGTAACTCCAACTAGCTTTAACCAGGTGAATTTCTCTCTTGTTCATCTTGCCTCTTCCATTTTATCTTAGCTCCCTTAGCAGAACAACATCCTTAGCCATCCTCCATACTACTCTATATTTTCCTTATTTCTCAGTCTAATTACATTGTCTTTTTGAATCTCACCACTGACTCCCCTTTATCCAAGGTGAAATTTTGGATCATGAGGCAAAGTTTCCACAACTACAGTGACCTTCAAGTTGGGACATTTGTTTATTCTAGGCTTAAAGAAAATTTGTCATGGTTGAGATCTAGTGCAACAGACTGTACGAAATATGCGCAGGTAAGACCTACCCTCCCTGGAAAGCCTAGAGCTGATAACGAGTGAACTAGAGGGTGGGAGAACTGCTAGAGATTCAGAAGTAACAGGAATTGTTTACAAACTTTCCTAAAGATCAAGGGCACTTAATCTAAACCTACTGGATTTTGACACAAGGTATAAGAAAATAGCTAACAGGAGATATCACAAATATGAGCAAGAAAAAGAGGAGCCTAGAGGGAAGTGAAGGCTACACGTAAAGACTATACTGTATGACTTAAATTGGTTTTAATATAGATATACAGCCTAAGGCAAACCTCTGTATTTGTGTTCAGTGGCTGGTGTATGATATGCCAGAGATAAAACTCCAGGCATTTCTAATTTCAACATAAGCAATTTTCCTCATTCAAGAGAAACAAACAATTATGGCAATAGTGGATTTGAAATTTTCTACCAGTAGACTGTTCATAAAATAACTACTTTCTGAAAGTATCAACAAATATCAATGTTGAAATATGGGCTGTAGTCAGCAATCTAAAAAAATTCAAATTCAATATCAATAATTATTTCCATAAAAATAATATTAGCAATCCTAGTATACACAGGATTTGCATGTGAAAATTCAATATAAATTTTATTTGGGGTATAATTTTTTATATCTATCTATATATATGGACATACATATGCAAATATGTACATATAAGTACACAGACATATATATATATAAAAATATACTTTTGCTTACAGTCAAGCTTAAAGTCCTTACTAAGTATTTGTACTCATCACCGTCTTTGGAGATTTTTAAAACCCAAGTGGACAACACCCTGAGCAACCTGCTCTATTGGGCCCTTTTTTGAGTGAGGGGTTAGACCAGAAACCTCCAGAAGCTCTTTCTTATTAGGGAGGAAGTCAAGATCTAGTCCTTCTGGACATGCTCTTTCAATTGTTCTTACCCTTATGTTACTCCATTTTTGTCTATTTCCTTTTTCTTTTGTAAAAGGAACAGAACACTAGCATAAAAAAAATCTTTTATTTTTTTTCTCCAGACAAACAAACAACAGAAAATGGAACCAGATGACCAACAGAAAAAAAGGAGAATACTGTAAAATATATCTCTTTTCTGAGAAAAGAATAAATGTTCATAAGTTCTCTTTCTCCTTCTACTACTGCCCTCCTCAGGGAAGCTTTATATCAAAGAAGATACATTTCAGCAAGAAAATTAATGTTAAGAACAACAAAAAGATATAACAGAAAATTCAGCGTAACAATTCTAACAATAAAAAAAATTAATTCACTTTTGATATTTATGAAAAAACCAAAACGGGCGTCATTCTTCTCTTTCACCATGTAAAAAATAGTCTAAAAATTTATTTTAAGCTCAGCAATTTAAAATAATTACTATAAACCTTGCCTATTCAAAAACTGCCTACTCAAGCCACTATCTTTGCTTTTAATTTTCTTTTATGAGGGAGTACATTTTGCTTTGTGTTAGAGAGATCTTAATGAATTAGGCACAAATATACAAACTTATTTTGTTCAAGTGCTCTGAATATCAAATTTAACATGGAGGTCAACAGGTACAGGGTTCAAAAGAAAATGAGTTTGCAGACACATAAATTTATGGTGAAGAAAAACTACTTGAATAATTTCTATTACATGAATGTAACCACTTGCATCAATTTTTCTCCAGGCTACAGACATTAATTCATGTGCTTAATTGTTCAAATGAGTCATCTGATATAAGTACTTGGGCTATTTTCCTTTTTCAAATTAAGAACATTAACATTTCTGAAGGAACAGAGCAAGGTCAAAAACTTTAGATGTTCATTTTTCGTGTTCATTATTGCTATATATCTATAAAATAATTTTCAGGGTGTTTTTTTTAAGACAGTGAGCTTTCTGTGAATTCTTTCTCTTGAACAACATCTTGAAAAGCAAAAGCAGGTTAACATAACAGACAACTTAGACTAAGTAGAACCTGAAGTTGAACAGTGATTTGTTTTCAGAACTTTTAAATAAACCATCTAAATCAAAAAGGCAGGCAGCTATCTGTGTTACGTTTTCTTATAGTCTATAAAACACTTCAGATATAAATGAGAAAATATCTTCTGGGTTGTATTCTGTTGTCTACCCTATAGTTTAACTGTCTCAGGTGTCAAGAGTTTTCATCTGCAAGTGAGGTCAGATGAGGTCATTATATTCTTCAAAACCCAGAGAACAGTACTGCAGAAGGTGGTGCCTCTTGATAGGGGAAAATTATTTTTATTATTTGTTTTCTGTTTAGCTCGAGTTTTTGCTAATACTATGCACGCACACGCATACTTGCAGGAGCAAGTATGGGAATAAAGTGCAGTAAAAGCCACTAACCCAAATCCTTTGAGACATCAAAGTTCCAGCATAAATTTCATGGGAATGACGCACAGACTCAGCCGTTCAGACTCTGCTCAACTTCTCAGTCCCACCACCTACCTACCACAGCTCTCCCAGCTCAGGGCACTGTACTGGAGAAGGCTTATTCATAAGCAAGTGAATAATTGTGACTTTAAAACTCATACCAGGTTATACCCAGGACAATTTACTGCCTACCATTTGTTCCCTGTCCCCTTCAGACCGATGCCCTTCACAACCCAGAGTCACTTCTGATCACCATGAGTAACTTTTTTCTACTTGAAACGGACAACTCTCAGTCTATTGCAAAGGAGATATCTGTCCCCATTCTGGAGTATTTATGGGTCCTTCATATCCTTTCACATCACAAAGTTATTTCATTACTCATTAATCATTTTGAAAAAATATTCAGTAAAAACACAGTTAAAAACTTTGTGAAATATGTGAACAGCTAACTCGCATTTAGTTACCAATAACTCTATGGAGACTTAACAATACACAGAAGAAAGAAAGAATCTCTCATATTACTTATAAGCAACAACTGTCCTTTCAGATTTTCAGGAAGGTAAAGGATACTATTTGCCATGAAAAATGCTTCTGATGTCCTTAACAATTTAATAATTAAACCACAACTTTATGTAAAATAGCAGCAGCTCCATTCAAGCATCAAAGACAATATCCTGAATTTCCCCCTGAACTCCTTAACAGCATATTCTTTTTATTTTTAACACTGAAATGTTTACTAGGTTAAGAAAAAGACAGAGTAAATTCACAGAAAACTATAATCAGCTGACATTTATTGAATCTTGTTTTCCCTTTTCTAAATTCTAGCACAGCACACCCCAAACTGCATATCTAATCATAGGTTACTAAAAATAACCTAATTTAGCTAATGCCAAGAAATAAACCTTGGAATTTCAGATTTAGAGCATGCACATTTAGGACTGTATTATCAGTTATGCCACAAATTTCATCTGGGACTGAAAAAAGGCCAGAGACCAAGCCCAGCAGAGGTATAACTGATATATCTACCTAAAACCCTCATCATCATTACTGCTGGAGAGGAGGGAAGGGAAGTGAAGGTAGGGGGGAGAGAAAAAACATAGCCCTAAATGCCCTGCCTGTTGGCAAATGAGGTGAAAAAATAAATCAGTCACACATCTAGTTTTCCTATGTAATGTCTATTAAAAAACATGCAAGCAAGACCATGCAGCTCTATTTATATGTGAATACAAATAAACATAATGCAGCATATCAAGCATATTTTTAAAAGATGAATAAAATGCACAAGAATAATTTTTTAGAGATCTGTCTCATTTTGATAAACAGAATTGGCACAGTCTACAACTAAATGCACATTTTTAATTATTGTTTTTTTTACCTCCAGTTTTAGTGCTGAGATCCTGAACGCAGAAAGCTTCAGTTCTGATGCTCCTTGTTTCTTTGCTGATTTTTTCTTTTCTTTCCTTTTTTTTAAATATTTATTTTATTTTTTGATAGTTTAAAGCACAGAAAGATTCCAAGACAGCCTTACCTAGATGAAGAGAATCTGGAGTTCAGACTTGACCTCCCTAAAATCTTTGGTCAATAAAAGAAGAAAAAAAACAAAACCTACCCCAAAACGAAGAAGCAAATAAACAAACAAAAGAGCCCAGTCCCTGTCAGCTCCTGCTAGCATAAAAGTTCAGATTTCGCTACTGAGATCATTGCTCTATTCTAAGCAGTTTTGCTCAATGTGTGATTCTAACAAAAACACCCTCTGCAGCTGGAGGGAGCCTTAACTAAGCACGAGCCCGTCAAGCTTTTCCCAGTGACTTCTGTCTACTAAATTCAGACTGATATTTTGTGAAAGGGGCCTCAACAACCAGGCCCAGATTGCCTGAAAAGTATTTCCTGCCTTTGAGAGAGAGCGAGAGGGAGAGAGAGGCAGGGAGCAAGCCTGCCTGCCTGCACCAGGGAGAGCAGGCACAGAGAGGGCGGGAAGAAAAAGACGACAAGACCGAGTGTTTCAAGACATTCGACTTAATACACTGCTGGGCTATTTCTATGAAATGGGAAGGTCTGTGTTACAGTTGCATAATGTAAAAATGTTTTCAAACCCCTCCCCTCCTGTTTTTTTTTTCTTGAAAAAATATTTTTTACATCTCTCATGTTCATGCAAAGAGAACAGTTATCCAGAACAACAGGAGAGAGTCTCTGAAACGCCCATCTTTGGCACCAGGTAGTGAGAAACAGGCAGACACCAACATGGCCTAAACTCAATTAACACATCGCGTTGACAAAGGATCTAGTGCTATTCTGATGAGCAAGTATACACAGCTAGATAGTTACCATTTACACGCATATACTAAAATTATATTCCTACTCAAGAGAACAAGCTGGATCCGAGAAAATGAACGCTACAGTTTAAACACAATCGTATTGCAAGCAATGGTATATGTTGCTTTACCTCTTCGAAGAATCCTCCAGAGTCGTACAAATCCAGCTCTGCAAAAGCAAAAGGACAGACTCCATCTTGATCATATTAGTATTTTGCTGACATAAAACACTTGTAACTACTTCGTTCCAGTTTGACAGGGTGCCTGAATCACGTCTCCAGAGTAACCCACAGCATCTACATCCTTTGCTCTATACAAATTCAGTGAATATCGTCTGTTTATCTTTTCCCCTTTCTTCTGCCTCCTCTGAATGACTTCCTCTTAGCTGTTCCAGCCTGAGAACTTGGATTACCATTTGGTTTTGATTAAAACCAGACGGACAGCTCTGTGGAAGTTTGAGGGTAAGCTAATGGAAATGACTAGTATGGCTAGTATGGCTTTAATTAGTGTATCAATTAATAATAAATGTTAGCTATTCATGTAACAAATTCTACTAGTAAACACAGACAAAAACCATCNCTTTATGTAAAATAGCAGCAGCTCCATTCAAGCATCAAAGACAATATCCTGAATTTCCCCCTGAACTCCTTAACAGCATATTCTTTTTATTTTTAACACTGAAATGTTTACTAGGTTAAGAAAAAGACAGAGTAAATTCACAGAAAACTATAATCAGCTGACATTTATTGAATCTTGTTTTCCCTTTTCTAAATTCTAGCACAGCACACCCCAAACTGCATATCTAATCATAGGTTACTAAAAATAACCTAATTTAGCTAATGCCAAGAAATAAACCTTGGAATTTCAGATTTAGAGCATGCACATTTAGGACTGTATTATCAGTTATGCCACAAATTTCATCTGGGACTGAAAAAAGGCCAGAGACCAAGCCCAGCAGAGGTATAACTGATATATCTACCTAAAACCCTCATCATCATTACTGCTGGAGAGGAGGGAAGGGAAGTGAAGGTAGGGGGGAGAGAAAAAACATAGCCCTAAATGCCCTGCCTGTTGGCAAATGAGGTGAAAAAATAAATCAGTCACACATCTAGTTTTCCTATGTAATGTCTATTAAAAAACATGCAAGCAAGACCATGCAGCTCTATTTATATGTGAATACAAATAAACATAATGCAGCATATCAAGCATATTTTTAAAAGATGAATAAAATGCACAAGAATAATTTTTTAGAGATCTGTCTCATTTTGATAAACAGAATTGGCACAGTCTACAACTAAATGCACATTTTTAATTATTGTTTTTTTTACCTCCAGTTTTAGTGCTGAGATCCTGAACGCAGAAAGCTTCAGTTCTGATGCTCCTTGTTTCTTTGCTGATTTTTTCTTTTCTTTCCTTTTTTTTAAATATTTATTTTATTTTTTGATAGTTTAAAGCACAGAAAGATTCCAAGACAGCCTTACCTAGATGAAGAGAATCTGGAGTTCAGACTTGACCTCCCTAAAATCTTTGGTCAATAAAAGAAGAAAAAAAACAAAACCTACCCCAAAACGAAGAAGCAAATAAACAAACAAAAGAGCCCAGTCCCTGTCAGCTCCTGCTAGCATAAAAGTTCAGATTTCGCTACTGAGATCATTGCTCTATTCTAAGCAGTTTTGCTCAATGTGTGATTCTAACAAAAACACCCTCTGCAGCTGGAGGGAGCCTTAACTAAGCACGAGCCCGTCAAGCTTTTCCCAGTGACTTCTGTCTACTAAATTCAGACTGATATTTTGTGAAAGGGGCCTCAACAACCAGGCCCAGATTGCCTGAAAAGTATTTCCTGCCTTTGAGAGAGAGCGAGAGGGAGAGAGAGGCAGGGAGCAAGCCTGCCTGCCTGCACCAGGGAGAGCAGGCACAGAGAGGGCGGGAAGAAAAAGACGACAAGACCGAGTGTTTCAAGACATTCGACTTAATACACTGCTGGGCTATTTCTATGAAATGGGAAGGTCTGTGTTACAGTTGCATAATGTAAAAATGTTTTCAAACCCCTCCCCTCCTGTTTTTTTTTTCTTGAAAAAATATTTTTTACATCTCTCATGTTCATGCAAAGAGAACAGTTATCCAGAACAACAGGAGAGAGTCTCTGAAACGCCCATCTTTGGCACCAGGTAGTGAGAAACAGGCAGACACCAACATGGCCTAAACTCAATTAACACATCGCGTTGACAAAGGATCTAGTGCTATTCTGATGAGCAAGTATACACAGCTAGATAGTTACCATTTACACGCATATACTAAAATTATATTCCTACTCAAGAGAACAAGCTGGATCCGAGAAAATGAACGCTACAGTTTAAACACAATCGTATTGCAAGCAATGGTATATGTTGCTTTACCTCTTCGAAGAATCCTCCAGAGTCGTACAAATCCAGCTCTGCAAAAGCAAAAGGACAGACTCCATCTTGATCATATTAGTATTTTGCTGACATAAAACACTTGTAACTACTTCGTTCCAGTTTGACAGGGTGCCTGAATCACGTCTCCAGAGTAACCCACAGCATCTACATCCTTTGCTCTATACAAATTCAGTGAATATCGTCTGTTTATCTTTTCCCCTTTCTTCTGCCTCCTCTGAATGACTTCCTCTTAGCTGTTCCAGCCTGAGAACTTGGATTACCATTTGGTTTTGATTAAAACCAGACGGACAGCTCTGTGGAAGTTTGAGGGTAAGCTAATGGAAATGACTAGTATGGCTAGTATGGCTTTAATTAGTGTATCAATTAATAATAAATGTTAGCTATTCATGTAACAAATTCTACTAGTAAACACAGACAAAAACCATCTTTGGCCATTGGTCTCATATTAGGTGAATTTATCTACTCAGTTTTTATTTCATTTAATTAAATGTGAGACATAATGATAATGACCGTGTATGATTTCCACACTACATTGTGAAGCCAACTCTTTTTTTCCTTTTCTTTAAAGAAAGAAAGAAGCCTTGTTGTTAAGTTTCATCATCTTCCCAGGTGGATTGGTCATACATCATTTACCTTCTGATGACTCCTGCAGACAGTGCAAACCCTCTTTTTGAATTTTTACTCTGAGTAAATGATTTCTCTTTTATTATTATTATTATCAAATTTCATTACTGATCAGGCTATTGATTGCAATCTTTGGCTTTTGGCTGGCCTTCAGAGGGAGCTATAGAGATGCAGAGTTAAGACACCACATACACTACACTACACTACAAAAAATAGTGCCTGGACATTTTTGACCAGAAAGTCTCCATACGGCAGACCTGGCAGAGCTGGGACAGGATATTTATTCTGTAAGGAGATAGGAAACCTTCATAATTACTAACTGCTGATACATGAGCTTTCTACTAGCCTCAAACAACTGCCTTTTAACTGTTTATATAATGCCTTCATTAGCTTAAGTGAGTCTTCTCAAGGGCATTTCTTTAGTCAAAGAAAAGCCAGCCCTGTAGGGCTGTCTCCAGCTCCTATTAATATGGTCATATCTAGCACTAATTTGTTAAGCTTTAGTTCCTCAGCATGTGCAACCTCATGCTAAAGTCTGTTAAACTTGCCAAATGTGGTCTTCATTGTCGTATGTGTAATTTTATATATACATTTTTCAGCCTTAAAATTACAGTATTAACTTTAAAAGTTAGTTGCAAAATTATGCACTCCCAAATGGAAGTGGGTTTGAAATTTTTCCCAGCAGCTTTCATGTACATGGTTGGTGGAGGTAGACAACCTTAAGTGGAATGACTTGCCAGCCTAACCTCTATGTCTTCAAAGACAGAGGTCTTTGAAACCCATAAAAGGAAATAGCATATGTGGCGTTAAACTCCGAACAGTCAGAAGTGCAACCCCAGAGGTAAATTACCTTTCAGAATTATTTTTAACTCTATTTGGCTAGCTTGAGATCTGAATGCATAACTTTGACTCTGCTTTAAAGTGTGATTTATGCTATTTTCCTCAAAGATTTCCAGTCCAGAATTCAGTGAAAAAATTACAGGCTGCAAAATTGCATAAATGACACAATTTTTGAATGTATTTTTATGGGAATCAAAATAAAACAAGTCTTTACTTTCCTTACAGTTAAAATTTACTAAGAACGTTGGTTTTTCTAATACCAAAAAACTGTTGAAAAATTAAAACGCACAGTTCCAAAAAAAAAAAGATATTCCAAGACAGTACTTGAATTATTTTTTTCTAATTAATTTTCTTCAGCTAAACTTTAATTAATGTTCTAACAAGAAGCTTTGATTTCAATAAAATAGTGGGCTTTTTTTTTTTTCAGAAGCTGGTCACAAGAATAAGACAGAATAAAAAATTTGTGAGGACATTTTTAAGAGTTATGAAATTATTAGAACATGGTCTGCTCTGTGAAACAGTTTCACAAAGATAACTTGCTTTCCAATATTCTAACACTTGATAAATATCTAAAAAAGAGAAAAGAAGGTAGACAAAATCTGTCCATTTCCTGTCTGTCTAAGAAAACTGGGGACAGACTCTCCCCTATACACCTTTTCCTGCTATCACGTTTATGGAAAGGAAGAGAATAACCCCAGTTAGAATACTTGTTCTAAGCTGCTTTAATAAAACTTTATATTGACAGCAATAAAAAAAAGCATATAGCAATATTTTATGCTGAAAAAGGAAAAGAAAGAATATGTGAAATCAGAACTTCTAAAGTCTGAAAATCTTAATAATTAGCTTGGAAAGATCATCTAGTCCAAACTCCNCAGCTGTGTCTTGGATGTTCCATGAGACTGAAAAAAGTAAATAGAGGAATGGAGGAGTAGTGAGAAAAGAGGTAATTCACTGATGAGATAAGTTTACAGCAGTGCTGTACTTAATATGCAGTGATAAAATACACTTCAGTTGCAGTCAGACTGACTATACTGAAATGTTGGAATGTAGCTCCTTGCTACTTCTGAGCTTAAATCAAACACAAAGATGGTCGTCTTTGTTGGTACCTCTGTAGCTCAGAAAACCATATGGCTCAAGGCTAGGCCATATAAATCATCTACTCAGACAACTCTAATTTCTGTTTAGGTAATGTTAGATGAAGAATTATAAAATTATATTATTATAACTATATTGCATTTCTAAAATAATTATAAAATGAGAATAATATAGAAAAATTATCATATATATAATGTGATCTATCCATAAATAAGAAATACTTTTTTGCCATACTAGTATAAACTGAGTACGCTCCATCACAGAATCACAGAATGTTAGGGATTGGAAGGGACCTCGGAAGATCATCTAGTCCAAACTCCTGCCGGAGCAGGAACACCTAGATCAGATCGCACAGGAACGCATCCAGGCGGGCTTTGAATGTCTCCAGAGAAGGAGACTCCACAACCTCTCTGGGCAGCCTGTTCCAGTGCTCTGTCACCCTCACTGTAAAGAAGATTTTTCTCATGTTCA
>VZTO01015196.1:0-15588 GCA_013400615.1 Syrrhaptes paradoxus
TTGCCCCTTGTCCTATCACTAAAGCAAGTAGACTTGGTTCTCAAAACTGGATTTTAACCAGTAATTTATAAGTTGAAAGGTCTCATATCACATTAGGAGTTCATTAAGTCATTGGGCTATAATTAATGATGTCAGATCTTAAAAGTGTGCATATATCTCATTTAACAGTCTGTTGCTTTCTGTTTTGATTCAAACGAAAATTACCAGTTACCCAGTGAAAGTTAAAATGTTTCTTTCAAGCTCATTTACATACTAAATTCCAGATATGCTTAAATACAATGTAAAAACTCATCTATCAAAATGTATTCTTTCATGCCCATACACTTTTGTAATCTGTCCTCGACTGCAGCTGATTTACATACTCCAAAAAGGCCTGTAAATGCTGTGTAAGTATTTGCATGACACCAAGTTTAGCCATTTGAATCTATTTCATGAAACTCAAGATTACAGATGAGTACACATCAAACACTAAGGAGCTGAAATCAGCTTCCAAAGCAGTACTGACAGATTTTAAAAAAATAAATGAATAAATAAAAAATGTTCTTCATGTTACTTGGAGGAAAAGTGCTGTGCTAATGGCTAGAGCAACAGTAAAATATTTTAGAAAAAACAGTAAAACAACACTGAGCATCAAGTGAAAAAAAAAAAGGAAGAATGAAAACAACAAAGATGAAAGGTTTTTACAAAAAGATTAAACATTATACAGCACTTAATATACGTGCAGAGGTTACTTCTTATTGCCAAAAAACAACAAAACATTCAGGTTTCAAAGTAACATACATTTTAACAAAAAAAAAACCCAAACAACTTTTTGAAGAGTCTATATAAATTACATTATATACTATTTACTCCAAGCAGTACTGATTTGGTAGGAAACATGACCTGTATGGTTACAGCTGACAGAAGCAAGCAACCAAAAGGAGGGACAAAGGGAAGCTATACTTTCTTAAAATTAAAAGGCCCTAAAAGTCTGCGGAATGCTGTTTTCTTCATCTCTGTTTTACAACCACTGCTGCACAGAGAAGGGATTGACTGAAATGTCTGCAGCCCACGGCCACCCACACTATGGGAAGCACTATGATTAAAGAGAGTGCTGCGTTCTTGTATCTGCCAGCAAAGTCTGTTCCATGCTGTAATTATACTTGCAGTCTTCTTATAATCTATTGCATCTGTTGCAGCAAGTCCCTTTACATTGTCCAACAAGAAAACCACTGAACATGAATAGCAAGTTATTTTTAATGTGCACAAATAGCTTGAAAACTGGATACTTTAAATACTTCTCTTTAAATTTTATGAAAACATTTTGACTTATACTATAGCCAAGGCCACAGCGAAAGCACATCTACCGCTGAAACATTCACTTTCACCTTCCTACCAAAAGATACAGCCTGACACACCACCCTTTCACCCCACATCTTTATAATGAGCTAAGTTATTGCTTTAGATCTTTAAAGTACAAAAACTATGTGGATTGTGGATTAGACACGTATCTAGAGAGCACTAAAATATTACAATTCCATCTGTCACTTTGTTAAGTGATTACACACACTGGATATTTACAATGACCCTATAATTTAAATCCACTACAACTTCTCCCTTTCTCTTTAAGAACGTTTAATATTTCATAGCAATATTAACTTAGAAAACAACAAAATAAGCCCTAAACATCAAAATAAGTAGCAGGTCTATTAGCTGAAAATTTTACTTTGAATTCTGATCTTTGCAATAAGTAGTCAAAAAGCTCAACACTTACATTCCATGCATTGTCCTGATGTTGTTTGGTGCTCTATTACACAAAATGAAGCAGTACAATGCTGTTGTTGGAAGCACAATACATAGCTGTTATTGCAATTTTTCCTACCAAATTTATAAGGCAGTTTCTACCATTTCAACAATTTTGCCAGGAGCTGGCTGCACAGATGCTCCTATAAAAAGCAGAGATGGTCTACAGGCTACAAATACAAAGTGTTACACTAAGCAGTGTTCCACTGCCTAGCAAAGGATGGACCAGGATATACCAAAAGAAAGGCTGAATGAGAAAAAAATCAAGGACTGGGTAAAAGCCCATTCATCTCCACCCACTCCAGACCAGTTCCTAAGGAAATGTCTTTAGACCGTCTTTGATTTAAATCTTTGATTAGAGGCAAAGGTAAATTCCACACGTAGTGAATGAGGAAAACTGCCACAAAGACTCGTGAAGGACCAGGGGAAAATACACAAAAAATTAATAGGAGAAGTATAAACAAGACACATACTTTAATCACCATAGATGTCTTTCATCTGAAGGAACACACTACGGTTTTTGCAGTGATCAAAGCTTCTGATTATTATTTGCATGGGTTAGAGGAGGAATGACAACTTCTCTTTTCCAAACATACCAAAAAAAGCCATAAGATCCCTAAAACCACAAGACTGAGTCTCAGAAAGTGATTAAGTAACTGAACTACTTTGGCCTCCAGGAGACTTAACATTTTCCATTTCTCTCTTGGACACATGCCCCCTGGAATACAGACCTCTCTTCCCACAGCTGCTAGGGAAAACCAGATTCCCTGATCCACACCTCCCCTTCCCTCTTAAACTGGCATTCCCTTCTAATTATTTTGTATTTTACCTACAGTAAAATATTATAGTGACACTATTACAAAGAGAAGAAATAGTTTAAAGCAACTACATATTTATCTCAGCCTAAAAACTACTAAAATCAGTGTTCTTCCCTTAGGAGGGGGAACAACAAAAGAAAAAAGTTTCAAATGTTGCATTTTCAAGAAACCCATACTAAAACCTATGCTCTATGACACAGCTTCTTTTTCCTCTAGGTTTCTCAATAATAAATAGCAGGTGAAGTACGTTCATAAATTTACCCCAAATATCTCGGTTCAACTCTTGATCTCCCTCTTTCAAAACTGCCTACATAAGAAGGATAAAACATGTTTCTCAGTATGACTTCTAGCAATTCACAAGCCTTTTAAATAGACACATTACCATATATGTCACTAATATAATATTCTTATCTCATAGAGACATCATTTATTGTAAATCCAACATTATTTTAATATTTTTCTGCATCAAATGGTCTTGGGGCCAATTTGATCCTCTGGAATGACAAATGACAAATTATTTGGGCTTTTCATAACTTAACAAAGCACACTAAAAAAAGATCTTGAGGTTCATTATAATTTGGGCACTATATTTCTTCTTTGTGTTACCTTAAATTCCCACCTCCTACAAAACTGTGAGCTTGCAGATTTGCTTTTATACAGACAAGAGAATACTTAAAAAAAAAAAAAAAAGATAAAAGCTTTTTACATTATATTTGGATTATTCTTAACATAATATGTTATTTCCTAACATTTTCTGAGGTGTTCTTAACCATCTGACAAAGCGTGCATATAAATAAAAATAGTATGTAGCGAGTTTTATTAAAAGATGACAAGTAGTATACTGGTCACAAAAGAAAATTAACACTCTTCACCCAAGAAGAGACTATAGTAATTCCAATGTACCACCTACATCTTCATGTATAAACTAATGCATCTGTATTAAAGTTGTTAATATTACAGAGAGAATGAAGAGATGGAACACTGCCTCATTAGTGATCTAATCTGTATTAAACCATGCTTACAAGCAACAATAGGAAAAACAAGCCAAAAAATGTTCTTTTATGATGGACACAGTCTCTATTAATGTAATTTCTTTTTGTTCTAAAAAATATAGAATACGGTGCAGTTGCAGTCCTTTGAAATATGTGGGCATGCAGACATCTATTCCATCAAAAGGGCAATGAAGGAAAAGGGAATGTTTTGCAAAAAGATTGTATCACACCCTGCCCTACCTTGTGATAGACATGTGACCTCTAAAGGGTAGTATATACTCGAATAAATTTCATTCCTACAGAAAGAAGTTGGTAAGGAAGTTAGCAAATGTTTAACAGACAACAGCTCTTCAGATTGTAAAGAGAAAAGCTGAATGCAAATTCATATAGTGAATATGAATTCAGTCTAATAGAGGATCTTGGAATTGTCTTAGAAGAAGACACTCTGCCAAGGATGTTGTTTTTTTTCAAGAAGCCTCTAAGATGACCATTGTTTGGTGAAGGTATGAACAGAACTTCAAGTAATCATCCCACACATACTGGAATGAGGCCAAACTTCTGGTGGAGTGTGACTGGATCACTTGACTACTTTCGCACTCCTAAAGTATATCCTAACAGAACTTACCATCTTTATGGACGTTTTCTTGGTGTAAGCACTATGCTATGTTTATTTCAGCAACATAAATCAAAACAAATGGGGTGAATAACAGAAGTGTTTCCTTTTTTATAAAACCTAAATGTGAAGAAATATTAAATGAGTTTTGGAAAAGAAAGCAGCCAAGTGAATCTGAGGCAAACATACAGACAGGAGCTACAGCCGTGCCCAATGAGACAGAGATACGCAAACGCTGAACAACCACTGAGCCTGAGGAAAAGAAAAAAAAGAGGGGCGTGGGGAGAAAGGTATGTCAGTTTCTGACCAACAGATGAAGACGGGAACAGTAAAAAAACCAAGATCCAGATCCTGTGTCTCCAGCTCATAATCTTGTATCATCAGGACACCTTCATAAAACCAAGGAGAAATTACAGAGAAGTGGGTTTGATGATTCACAGTATGAACTACTGCCAGCTCAGAGAAGATTATGTTTTATTGTTCCTTTTACTTAGGCCAAACACTTAAAAATGTTACCCACTGTCATCTGGTTAGGATGGTCAGAAGCCAGGTATTACAAACAGCCTTGAACTCTCAAATGTTAATATGCAAACTTCTCTTGACAGGAGAACATAACCATTAAAACTGAGAACTAGGTCACTGTAACAACCATTCAGACTGAAGAGGCAAAAAGTGAAACTGGCTCCCTTTACAGATGTTAAAGGACTTACCATCACAGGAAAAAGGATAATCCTGGACGTAAAAAAGCTGAGTGGATTAGATACTGAGAAACCAGTTGTACATTTGAAGCTTAAGGACCCCAGTGTGAAGTCTTTCATAAGAAGGCATTTGACTCTTAACTTTCAGGTGAGATTCTAGTCTGTACAGTAGACAGTACAGAGTTAAGTCCTTCCTAGTGGGAAAGCAGTCATGAAAGAACTGTGCTAATGGAGATCAAGTCAATCCCAAAATCCTTCTATTACTTCAACCAAGTATATTAAAGGAGAATATATTTTTGTTTACCTGAAGAACTATGATGATTAAAATGTGTGATGTGTACGTGAACCTGAGCTGCTGAGGCACTTTTGCATAGTAAATTGTCTTGATGGAAGAGAATAAACCTCCTGAGGTACCCACAGATAGGAAGACTATCACAAAAACCACTGTTTCTAAGGAAAGCCAAACATCTGATCACAGGCACGAGCTATTATGAAGCACCGGTACTTAACAACAAGAGTGTTCATAAGGGAATTGGAGATGAGACTTTGAAATTCTGTCTATGTGTCAGAAAAAACTGCTCCATTACAAAATATAGTAGTCAACCTCTCTCTTATTTATTGTAGCAGCCTGTAATGGCTACAAATTATCCCATTAATCAGACTGAAACAAGATGTCTAGAGTCCCTATGTGGACCTCTTACCAATTAGACCAAGTAGAGAACGCTTGGATGGAGATCATTCTCTGGGGTTTCACCTTTGAGCGATCTGTAAAGTGTCTGGAGAGCAGATAAAGAGCTTCACTGTCACATGCTTCCCACACCACAAGATGCTCCTTTCATCTACCAGAATACTTGCAATTCCAGCAAGCTTATATTAGATCACAACATCCTGGCATCCGTTTATTCTCGATCTCTAATGAAGGCACTCACCTTTGTGTTTCAGACATTAAATCAACAAACTCTGCTTTGGCCATCCAGCAGAAACACCCTGTGACCCATGGGCAGAAAAAATTCCTGCATAATAATCTGTTCCACTTCCCCACTAAAAGTTCTTTCTATTGCTATCTGTAGAGCTGTTCTCACAGTGCACATACTGTCCCATTACCTCTCATATACAAAGGGCAACTGAAGGATAGAGGAAAATTAGCTTAACTGCCTAAGCCTTCCTAGGTCTTTTCATGCAAAATTTTAGAAACTGTATTCCTAGGTCTTCTAATTCACATATGCAGAAACCTCACATTGAAGCATTCAAAAATAATTCAAGGCAAAATTAAGGCTGAAAGAAATCTCAACCAGAAAACAAAGAAAAAAAGAATCACTAGCGTTGCAAACATCAAAACCAGCCTACTTATTTGGGGCCTACTAGTATACTATATAGAAGAGTAATTTAAGTCCCATACATATACTGAATATGCTATGGTTATTAAAAATAAGTGAAGAGAAAAAAACTTAATTTAGTGTCTTAAAGGGAGGTTATCTCTGGGAAATAGAGCAATAATCAATGTACTTTTATTTTTCTAAAAAGTGAGTAAATCTATGCCTACCTAGCTTTAGTAGATTCTCACTTGACTTGATCTGCAATTTCAACTTTGGAAATAAGCCTTAACAAATTTCTTTGTATCATGTCACATGCATTTGAGACCAGTCTAAAATATCTCTGTCAAAACTAAGAATTCTTAAATCTGTGAATAAGTTTTATTTTCTCTTTATTATATTTTTCCAGTGTCTTAAAGGAACCACCATGAGAAGTCTTAAAGAAACCACCAGAGTACAGCAGTATGCTGCCTTTGTCCCCTCAAACTGACAGGAATAATCAGAACTATGTTGCTGTGACCCTCTGAACTAGTATTCCTAAATTACATTCTCGTACTCTTAAATTACATTCCCTAATGCTACCTCTAACAATTACTACACATGGTGTGTTTGAAATGGGACAAGTTTAATTACACAGGAAAACAGAAATACCATAAAAATAGCTTTCTGTCTCTATCTCTGACAACAGCCAAATGCAGAAGCCTTAGGAAAACCTGAACAAACAGAGCAGGCATTCAGATGTATCTTCCTTATCCTTCCTTCCTAGGGGTTTTTCTGCCTGTGCTCAAGGCCAGCTGTCATACAGTGCTGTATGAACAAGAGTAGCAAGAAGCTGGGTCCTTCTGTCTTCACTTTGGAATGCATTTAATCACAAGCAAACAAGGCTTTTGGTCCTTGCCTGAGCTATGTTGGAGCAGTGCCTGTAGCCTGCTGGGCACCTCACTGCTCTAGAGTCTGACCCATGCCCGTGACTCCCCAGCTTGACCTTGAACCTGCCTCATCACTGTGAAACTGGTCTGGTGACCACTGGACTCATGGCTGACCCAGGCGAGTGTCACTGGACTTGCTCAGCTCTTCTTGTGCAACTGCGTCATTTCTGCATAAAGTCACAGCCACACTTGCCTTCTAGTCACCTGTGGATGCTGTCTCGCCTTCTGTGGAGTAGCCTGCCCTTGGCGTTCCCTCATCCTAGTGTCAGTGTCCATTTATCTACACTCAACTTCATCTGTCATGTAATGGCCTCAATACTCAGTCTCAGAAGGTGTTACTGTCCTGGTTTCAACTGGGACAGAGTTAACTTTCTTCATAGCAGCTAGTGTGAGGCTGTGTTTTGGATTCATGCTGAGAAGAAGGCTGATAACATACTGATGTTTATAGTTGCTGCCAGGACAGTCAAGGACTTTTCAGCTTCTCCACCGTGCCAGCTTCTGCAGGTGCAGGAGAAGCTGGTAGGGAGCACAGCCCCAATTACTAACCTAGGATTCAACCTTAGGTTTAGGACTGAGACCACATTGGCTCATGGTGTATTCCATATCATGCACATCACGCCCAGTATATAGATGGGGCTCTGTCCAGAAGTGCTTTCTCTCTGTCTGGGTCTCCCCTCTCTCTCTCAGGGTCATCTCTGTCTCTTGGACACTCAGCCTCATATCTTCATTCCTGGATTGCAGTTTCAGGACTCTCCCTGCTCTGGGATTGTTAGTCAGGAATGGGCTGAGCCTTGGTCATCAGGTGGTGAGCAGTATCACTGTGTACCACTCAATTATATATTTGTACATATTACTATTATAATTTTTTCAATATTATTGTAGTTCAGTTATTAAATTGTTCTTATCTCAACACACAAGTCTGTTTTCACTGTTCCGTTTTAATTCTCTCCCCCATTTTTTGGAGGGGGGAGGGTGAACAAGTGGCTGTGTTATGTTTCGCTGATAGCCAGGGTTTTAACCAATACAGCCACTAAATCTTTTCAATTAGCCTCTGTCTTTAATAGCCTCAGATCCTACACAAATTAAAATAGTTGATCTACACATAAGTTTTGCCTCACTGAGTTTTCTTCCAAATGCATAAACACAAATTGCGCCCAAGGTCTGAATTTAGCTTTGCAAATGCTCTATTTAGAGGTGAAAAGTGTTTGACTACTAAGTTTATCGTCAGACCTTTTTCCTGAATGGCCATAATTGGCTTATTATAATTTCAGCTGAAGCTTGGCTTCCACCAAAAACCCCAAACATTTTAGTGAATGAACTGAGGCCAGTGAAAGAGTAGGAGCTCTTACTCTTGCTTTTGTTAGGCCTATGACACAAACAGCTGCATTTTCCTATTTTAACTGACATAACTATGGTAATACCATCTCTGTTTTTTTGTGCAAAGATGGTCAAAAGTATTCAGGATTATTTTCTTAAATTAATCCTTTCTGATTCTCAAACTCTTCACAAACTGCACAGAATGCTTTTTAAACAGTTTTCACAACAATACAGCCACAAGGATAGTTCAGGCAGCTTGATTAAGTACATAAACTTCATTCTGAAGACTTTTCTGCACTCTGAAGACAGTCCATCTACATACGTGATAATCTTCCTCAGAACAATTTGTCTTGCTATACACTGTTCCACAGGTGTGTTACATCTATGCAAAAGCATTTTTGCTTTTCTCATTTAACTCAGAAGTTCTGCTTCTTTCAAAATTGGCTTGGAGCTTCTGACCACGTACTTTAATTGTTGAGCTTGGGTTTTATTACAATATTCTTTCAAATTCATAGAACTTCTTGATTTTTAAAAATATGTTGCGGTCTGCTCTATCCAACTCAAATGACGTTCAAAGAAACAGAAGCAATTTTCCCTACGCAAATGGCTGAACTTGAAAATGTTTACTCTGTTTTCCTAAGAGCAAGTACTAAACCTTGATGTTACAACAAGCTTAATATGTGGCACCGGTCAGAAATGGCTCTCCTTGTGTGTCATTATCAGGTATTCTCTTTTTAAATATTTAATCCGGTACTCTTTCAGTGGTTTTGTTTTGAGTTGGTTTTGTACATGGCCAACAAATGTATCACTCAGGTGTTCTTCAGAAAAGCCAGCCTTTAGGAAAGAGTCACAGAATATTTAGGCCTCTTCAGCTTTATTTTGCACTTTGAGTATTACTCTTCAGAACTGGAAGATTTTATTGCTTGTAGGTTTTTTTTGTCCATTGTCCCAGCTCCTGGAAAAAGTATTTTTAGATCTGCATGGCCTTTCAGCATGCCCTGTCAGATTTGATTTGTTAACTGACTCAGACAAAATGAGTCTCCCCATGCTTTAGCTTTGACTGACACAAGTTTTTTGTTTCTTGACACAACTCTAATTGTCAAATTGCTGTTTAACAAATACAACGTATCAGAAGTTAGGTCTACCCCTGCTAACATGCAGCTCACCACTTATTCCAAATCCTGATCACACTCTGATGTCTCACCTGTGAGTCAGCCCTTAAGTTTGTAAGACTGGGGATTTTAGTCTTATTGATAAACTGTTTTACAGAATTTGCTGTTTTCCCTTTCCTTATGCATTCTCTGAAACATCTCATTTTTATGTTTCATTTTACACAATACATGTGTATGGCTTCTGCACACATGCCTGAAATGACAACTCACTCAGCTTCTACTGGTTGAATTAACTGAAAATCATTTTAAAACACTGATTAATTTATCTCAAATGATTACAAAGAAGAAAACTGCCTTCTGACTTTTCTGGGTTTTAATACCATTGCCTTTGACAAAGTGGCACATCTGTGTCCTTTGTATGTTTTTTTCAGCTATACAGGTGTTGGCATTTAATGTGTTCTATCTACAGTCAGAACAGTTTTTTAATTTTTGCTAGTATATGTACCTGGAAAACCACTCTAAAATAAAGTACTCTTCAGATACCTGTTTCATTCTACTCCTGAGATCTAGTCTGGTGTGTGTATACACAGTGTAGGTGAGCAGAACACAATTTCATAGTCACTGTCATTATTACATACATTGCACATTACATTTATTACATTTAAGCTTCCTTGTACAACATGGTGGACTGAGAACTACGCAGGTGCTAGGGTGGTGCAAATGCTTCTGATCCTTTATTGCTTAAATAAACAATGCAAAAAAATGTGTGTTTAACTGTTGTGACAATTACATTCATTCAAGTATGTTTGTTGCCCTTTAGTCAACTTCATTATTAAATTGATAGCTCAAGTTAAAAACAGAAAAACCCTGTATATCTAGCTTCACACATCAAAAATAAAACTATGTACACAGAATTTTAAACATAAAATTGACAAACAGTATCATTTATGCTTGCCCTATATATCTGGGTCACATTTTTCCATCAGCTTTTCCTATTCAGAAAGCTAATATGCTTCCTCATTATTCCTTGACTCATAAGCCAAATACAACATTCAGGTTTCCTGAATGCAACTTTGATGGCTTGTTAACATACAAAAGCCATCAACATTTGTATTTTGCATCCTGTCCGCAGGATATGAGCCTATGTGAGATTCAAGATTGGATTAAAATTTGCATGAATGAGGAGAACATTAATAATTGCATTGCGTAACTATAAAATTTCTAAAATTACATTAAGTTCCAAGTGCTTCAATGCTCTGACCAAACATCAATTATAAGAATAACCTAAAAATCTTCAAACACTAACAAAACAATATCATAAAAGGGATCACTAGCCTATAATTATCCAGAATCTCCTGAGCGTTCACGAGTCTCCAGAACAAGCAATCATGGGTAGCAGGATATTTGGTAGACTGTTTTAGTTTGTTTCCATTTTTATGAGACATGTTTATTTTATAATTGCTCTTAGTTTTAACGAAGAACAGAGAGCTTTCGTAACAGAACAGCTTAAGTGAAAGTATAATGCACAACAGCTAATTCCCAGTCTTCATTTCTTGTTAGCAACTCCAGTGAATGGCCTATTCAAGCTTACTCTGTAAGCAGCATTATTTTACACCCATTAATTTGGTTGCAGAAGTCAAGTTCAACTTAGTCCTTCCTTAGAGGAAGCACTCATCTTTATTTGTCATCCTCAATAAATTTGACAAATTAAAGGAAAACTACCACATAATACTGGCTTTCTAACAAAACACATCCAGCTGAATCCAGGGAAAGGCTGCAATATTATTGCCATTAGTTTAATCCCTAACAACAGATAAATTACCCTACTCTGTAAAAATGGTCTGTGAGAGTGCATGTTTCTGTGTGCATGCCTGTTGGTGTGATGTACATGATGGCAACCACTTAATACAGAGAGTGCCATCTACTGATAATTACTGGTATAAGTTTTCGCAGGCGATGACACTTTGCTAGAGTTGCTGCACTAATGTGCTGCAGAAGGCTTACTTTTGACAAAGTACCAGAAACAAAAGAATGGATGCCTTGCTGTACCTGACATTGTGAGGAAAGTCTCATGCCTACAGGCAATAAACCTTTGAAAACAGTAGCAGTGAAAAAGGTAACAGAAAAAAATTAAACATGGATGCGGCAAACCAATATGCTGACAGACATACTTAAAACATTCCAGATAAGAGAGGATGACTTGTCTTTAGAAAGACAGTGCATAAACAGGTGTCCCAATTTCAGCTGGGACACAGTAAACTTTCTTCACAGTAGCTAGTGTGAGACTATGTTTTGGATTTGTGCTGAGAAGGCTGATAACATAATGATGTTTATAGTCGCTGACAGAACTGCTGCAGTTTCGGGACTCTTCCTGCTCTGGGATCATTATCACAGAACATGGTCATCAGGTAGTGGGTAGTATCGCTGTGTATCACTCATTTGCATATTTGTATATATTACTATTATTATTTTCATTATTATTTTTCTATATTACTGGAGTTTAGTTATTAGACTGTTCTTATCTCAACCAATAGGTCTCTTTTCCCTTTACCCTTTTAAGTGATGTTTGCCACCAGTTGGGTTTAAAGCCACAACAGGTCACCATGAAACCACATAACAAGGTTTGCCTAGGAAAAAGCTGAGGTGGTGAAATACAGAAAAACCACTCTGTTCAGAATACTATTTGTACTTTTATAACAGTGAGTGAAGGAGGCGGCTAGATGAAAGGAACAGTTGTTTCTTTGTTATTCTTTTTTCTAAATCTATTTGTATGATAAGTCTTTCATTGTAACCACTTCAGAACCAAGAATGCTTTCTAAACTGTTCATGTTTAACACGCAGATCCTCAGATACAAAGCTCTAAGTACTCAATAAAAAAAATACAACTATGAAGAATTAGTCATTATCATAACAACAGGTGAAAACACAGGCAGAATTCTTCCATATCTCTGGAATAATTAAGGGCAGGAAGATTCAAAAATCAGTTCAACTGCTTGGGTTGTGCGCATAGGAATGAAGAGTATGGAATTAATTTTCCTATTAGTGAGTATACTGAACTGTTGCAAAAAAAATCAGGAATCTTAACACAAAACTCTCACCAGTGCAAGCATCATGAGACAGCTAAGACTCAACACCACACAATCTGGGCAGCAGTGAAGCTGGCTTCTAATCTAGAGACTACTATTAAAAGACAATGTTCATCTTCCTTTAGAAGAAGACATATTAGAATGCTGTGAAATAGAAAGCTATGTACATATCAATATAAAACAAATGTATATCTGTATGTAATAAGAATGCCATCTACTGGTATGTAAGAATATACAACACTGTTCATAAATTAATAAATAGCTTCATAATAAGCAACAAAGGTCATTACTATGTACGGTGAACAACTGTGTCCAGTTCCAAACTCATCCTAACACACTCGGCATACTGTATTTTAACAAATATATATGAGTCATATATCCTGCAAAATAGGCTTCTTCCCACAAAATAGACACAGGAAGAGAACACAGTTTTCTTATTCTAAGGTCTTAAGACCTTACTGTTGTCTTTCAATACTTAAAGGGGGCTTTTAAGAAAGATGGGGACAAACTCTTAGTAGACACTGTTGCAACAGGACAAGGCGTAATGGCTTTAATTGAAGGAGTCCCTGCTCATTGCAGGGAGGCTGGACTAGCTAACCTTTAAAGGTCCCTTACAACCCAAACTATTCCATGATTCTACAGAGAGAATTGTAGAGTCTACCTCGCTTCCTCATCTTCCATTTCAAATAAAAGCTATTTTGGATACTTTATAAAGATATGATGAGAATCCCTGTATTTCTCAAAGATAATCTAGTCCCTCTCAGTTCCTTCATGATTTACTGTGATGTCTTACTACCCTTGTTACAACAGAGATACTGAAAACACTTGGGTTTCTCATTCCAAACAGAAGCCAAAATACATTAAAACATGCACACACACACACACTTCACACTCTCTGACCTTTTCTTAACATTACTTTTTTCCAGTTTTTTTTCTCAGCTATTCTCTACACCCTTCCCATATTCCCATTAATGCCTACTTCCTAATTTCTTTCTTTTAACAATTCTATTTCAATTTGTATGTGACTTCCTCAGAAGTAACTAAATAATCTTGCAAAGTCTCAGTAAATCAATCAGCAACTCTTCCCTGTCAGACAAAACAGTAAGTTCACTTAAGTCCTAAAATTTTAAGAAATTTCATTTGCTGAACTTGTGTTTTTATAACAGTGTTGTTTTTCTTCTATTCCTGAATATTGTTGCCTAACCAAAACACGAGTTGAACTATTAAGAATGAAAAATATGGTAACACCTGACCAGACAGCTGCATGATCCAAGATAAGAGCAAAGAAGCATGTGAGATCTAAGGAAGAAAGGAAAACCACACATAACTGCGAGTTTATAGTGAGAGGTACCTAAGCATTTCAATGCAGGTGCGTATGTCCCAAGAAGTAAATCATAAGTGTTTCCATTTTGAACCATCACTGAGACCATCCTTTCAAGGTTAATTAATCACAGTCTTCAATATATGGCTACACAGAAAGAAAAGGTCTTAAAAACCCATTTTGCTGAAAATTCTAGCACAGCTTAAGTAGGGGTGAAAGGTCAGTACTTCATTAACTGAACCAACTCAATTAAACTGTAGTTTAATTAAAAAGTCAAGATGAACATAAAAAAAACAGGTCATCCAGGGAACGTCACTAAAAATCTCCAACATCCTGTGCTTAAGTGGCAGTAAATTTCTTGATCTGGCCTATTTGAAGAGTAGCAATCCATCACAAAACATTTTAATACAGTTTAATACCATAGACAGAATTCCATCAAATTTAGTCTAAACAAATACAACTTCAAGGTACATCGAAAGGTTAGCATGTGGAGGACAGATATATACATTCCATTCCTCTGGAAAACAAGACTTCCATTCAGATGTTTTCATGTGTCCTCCGTGGGAGACAAGGGTAACAATACCAAAGGGAAAGATCTCACAGAGAAGTCCTTAACATTACATTTTCAGATTTATAACTCAAATTACAAACAAAAAAACAACACGAAATCAACAAAAAAAAAAAAAAANAAAAAAAAAAAACAAACACAAAAACATCTTTTACCAGAAACATTCAAGCCTTGCTGTACAAGCAACATGTAGCATATTAAAGTAATGGTTTTCAAACATGTTTCCATGTTTGCCATTCAAAAAATAACAAGATGACATTGAAGTTCTGGTATGCCTCCCATTTCCCTAAAAAGCCAAGAAACTCCATCAAGCAAAAGTTGCAGTTTTACTGCAAACACTAAATTTGGCAAAATTTAAATCCTTTACCTGAAAAGACTATGTTTGCATTCTCAAAGAGGTACTCTCAAGTGGTGAACTTTGTTCACTGAGTGCTGACAGTGTTCAAATGAAATAACAATATGGTCTTTGCTTTCCATTGCATACGTTTGTAAATAAGTGGTGTCCATCACCTTTCCATCAATATTGCTGAGCTCAGTAGAAAATTCAGAAGTTAAACTCAAAGAGGGGGAGGCAAAGACTGCAGGCCATAATTCAAAACCTTGTTCTTACAGCAGAAATATCTCAGCAACATTCACAAATGATTGTTAGGTGAGTCAGAGTCTTAGAAGTGTTTTTTTAATCAGTGTCAGCATTTTCATAGGAACATTATTTTTACACAATTAGTAATTCACAATAAAATTTAAAATTACTGAATCAATTGCTAGGCTACTCTCCATCATCTTTGGCAAGCCGTGGGAAACAGGGGAGGTGCCTGAGGACTGGAGAAAAGCGAATGTCACACACCAGTCTTCAAAAAGGGCAAGAAGTCGGACCTGGGTAACTATAGACCGGTCAGCCTCACCTCCATCCCTGGAAAGGTGATGGAACAACTTATTCTCGATGCTCTCTCTAGGCATATCAGGGATAAGAAGGTCATTAGAGGCAGCCAACATGGCTTCACCAAGGGGAAGTCATGCTTGACCAACCTGATAGCCTTTT